>SJYQ01019710.1:85543-129432 GCA_006410935.1 Redunca redunca
CTCAGTCCTGCTTCCTCGCCGGTCTTCCACAGCCGCGGGGTCTGCAAGTGCCCGCCTCGTTCCCTGTCGCATCCCTCGCGTCTGGTACGGTCCTAACAGATGAAGGGTTTACAGGACATACTTCTTCTTTTCTTTCATTAACAAAGCAGTCAATTCCCTTTCTTTTTAAAATGTCATGTACACAGATGAGGACATACTTCTTGACGGAATAACCAGAGCGGCCCGGAGTTTTACGCGCAGATCCCGCTCCTCCCGTCGGCACGCTTGGATTCCTGCCTCTCCACTGGAGCCGGCCGCCCCGCACGGTCCGTGCTCGGCCGCGAGTCTGGCAGCCCTCGGGCCCGGGCCCGCGGAAGGCGTCCCCTCCTCAGCACGGCCCGACGCGCGCGGCGTGGGCCCACGTGACCCTCGAGCGGCGGCTGCGCGCGGAGGCGGCGCGCGGGAAAGAGGGCCTTCCGGGCCCGGCCGGACGCGGCCCCGCCGCGGTCCGCGCCCCGCCTCCGCGCGCCGGGCGGGCCTGCGCCCCCACCGCCAGGGGGCGCCGCCCGGGCCCCGCGCCCGAGCCGAGCGCGCCCCCGAGCCGAGCGCGCCCCCGAGCCGAGCGCGCCCCCGAGCCGAGCGCGCCCCCGAGCCGAGCGCGCCCCCTCGCTGCGCCGAGGCCGTTCCGTTAGCCGCGGGGGAAACCGTCCTCGGTGCCCGCCTCTCCGCTCCCTACTCCCCCTGCGACCGCCGCTACGGAGGCCCCTCGCGCCCAAACCTCCGCGCTCCGGCGGAGCCCGGCGGAGTTTGTCCTTGCGGCCGCATCCGGCCCCGAGGCCCTGCCGGCTGTCTTCGTCAGGAGCTCCGGCTCCTGAGTCTCTTCCGGCCGCAGGAACTCGAGCGCGCTTCACGGAGGTGAAGCGGCTTCTGGGGGTGCTGTTGGGTTTCGGCCTCTTCTCCCGCCGCCGGAGCCGCCCGCGTTCCTCCCGCCTGCGCGCGGGGTCGCGGCGGGAGGGGGAGCGGGGCGGCAGGGCGCCTGCGCGGCGGCCGCGCTCCATCCGGGTCCCCGCCGTGCGGTGCCGCAGGTCGGTAGGCGGGAAATGGCGACTGGCTGAAGGGGCTGGTTCTGTGGCTGCTGCGGGCGAGGCGGGAAAGACACCGCGCGCTGCGCAGCCGGGCCGGCGCCGGAGCCCGGGGCGCCTCTCGGTCGTCACAGCGAGGTAATGCCCGCGCCCGGCCGCCGCCGCCGCGCCTGCCGCGTCCGCCGCCGCGCCGGGGCCGCCGCCGGGCTCTCCTCCCCTCGCGCCCGGGCTCGCCGGCGGCTCCGGCGCCCGGGCGGGCTGCCCCGCGGGCGCGCGTCCGTCCGCGCTGCGGGGCCGCTCGCCCCTGCGCTGCCCCGGGGCCGCAGCGGCGCTCGCTTCCCGCCAGCGCCGGCGCCCGGGCTGCGGCCTGTGGCGGCTTCGGGGGTTGGGTTTCCCGCGGCTCCCCCCGCACGCGCTCCCCGACCGCGCGTCTCCAGCGCCCGGACCCGCGGTCCCTCCCGGGCGTCGGCTTGGAGCTGCTCGTCCAGCCGGGACGGCCTGACGTTCTCGTTGTGTCGTTCTTTACGGGAGGGTGCTTTTAGAGGGGGCGTTGCTCGCGCTCTCAGCTTCTAGATTCACCTTGTGAGGACCGGGAAGAAGAGATTTCCCGAAGCGCTGTTTGTCTGCTGTTGGAATGTGGAGTTGACATTGTTACTTTCTGAAACCCACAGAGAAGGCCTCTGGTTTCTGGAGTGGTCCGTTCGGGGTGACTCTCACTGTCCGTAGCACTCTGCGCTTTCTTTGGGTAGCAGATGCCCGTGTAGATACTTACTTTTGCGTTCTTGACTGGAATTCCGGGATGAATAGTTGCCCAAGTCAGTCGTGTTTGTTTACTTCTCGCTCTCGCGGTGGCTGGACGTGTGAAGGATGTTCAGGACTTCAGAGTACCTTAGGGAAACCGACCAAGATACCGCTCGTAAACTGCACTAAGATCTTGAGATGTGCTAAGTAGCTGTTCCTCCAAGGCAGGGAGTTACCTTTCCAGTGCTAGTAAAGACAGTATCAAGATCACTGCCCAACATAGGTATACAATTAGTGACTTCAAAGATAGGTTATCTTCGTAATTTTCAGGTTGTAGGTTTCTTTATATACCCTCTTCCCGTTCTTTGCCAAGTTTTCGTTTGTTGTCCAGCTGTTAGGCTTACAAAGCAAGGAAATGCCTAGTTAAAGCTACTTTTATTCCTTCTTGTTATTTTCCACATTGCAAATCAGTTGTCCTTAAAGAGAAATGATAGGAGGCTGTTGGTGTTCCTCAGAATTGTTTTTCAATCTTGTTTAATTTGGGGCCTTTGTAATTTTTTTAACTAGTCAAATTAAGTTTTTAAAATGTGGTTTACATTACACATCATTTGATATTTGTAACTCAAAGGCTTTCACCTCTCGAGTTCAGTTTAAAAGATTTCATTATTGTTTGCATATTAGAATTGAATTTCATTAATAAGCAGGAACACACAAACAGTATTATAATTGTCTGGTAGATTTCTCCCCAAGGTCATAAAGAAAGTCAAGGTAAAATGTAGCTCGCTCGTAAGTGAAGCAGTCTTTTAGGATTGAGTTGAACTTCATACTTACCTTAAAAGCAAAAAGAATAGGGGGTGGGAAGTGGAGGTAAGGGCAGTTGGATACTTGCTTAGTCAGTTTGTTTAAACAGTAGAGCCGGATATGTGACTTAAAAGGATATAAAATAAATTATTGGTCTAGTGTAGATTTTATCTGGTCACTTTAGTGACCTTTTTTGTAGTTTATAAAGCATTAATGTTTTAAATAAAATTTGTTTTACAGGTAGGTGAGTGTGCATTGTATGTAGACTTTGTCTTCAAGAACTCTTCCAAATCGTTCTATCTCTTCATTCATTCAATTCTTTTAATAATCTTTTCAGTAAAGGTTGAAAGGCTGTGAAAGCTCTTAAGTGGTGTAGTCCTTAACCTTTTTGAACTTGTAACTGTACAGAAATTCTAAATAGGACTGCATAGAAAAAACAAATGGAATCGGTTTGTGATATTTGTTTATAATATAATCTTCATAGTACTCTACATGGTGTCTCTTGGACATTCCATCTGAGCTAGTAATGCTATTCTGTTTTTCGTGGTTAAGAAATTCAGAATTAGGGGTGTTTTATCTTTCCTCAATTCATCTAGCTGATCCCATGTTTGAGATTTTAGGTCAAGAGGATTCTTCATGAGATTATTACACAGCAGAATCCATCCAATGCTGGTTTTTAAAAAAATCTTCGACCTGTTGTTTGGAAAGGATGTTCTAGACTCTAGACTCTTAACTATAGGATTAATTGCAGATTGAATGAACTGGTATGAGATTACCTCATTCATAGAGTTTTGGATTAATGTGATAAAGAACAAAGTGGTTTGTCAGAATTGGGAATAAACCGTATCTAACTGAGTTTGTAATTTACCAAGTTGTTGTGAATGCATAAACTAGAAAAGACACTTTAGTCCTAAATACCAGGTGTGCTGAGAAGACCTCGTATATGATGTGCTCTAAGTAATTCTTTTGGGCGCTTACCTGACCGTTTTAACTGGATTAACTACAGGGGTCATTTGCTCTTCTTTGAAGATGAGAAGATTTAACAGAGGTGGGACTTAAGATGAATCCATACAACTTTTAGTTTCCAGTTTATGTTTGCTGTGACGCGTGTGTCTGTGGCAGACATGCTTTCACTACTGATCCATGCCCACATTCACTTTTACTTGCAGAGCTAGACTCCGCGGGTGACTGCGTGATTTGAGTTGAGAATAGCCAGTGCCAAACGTTGTGTCTCTCCTTTGTGTTACGGAATTCTTTCTACAACGTTTGTTTAAAATTACAGGTTCTCTGGAAGAGATGCTTTATAAACTATTGCTTTTTATTGACAGTATTAGCAGATTAGTTTATCAAAGAAATTTGCTGATAGCACCAACAGTCGAGGATTCAGAGGCAATGGAACATAGAAGTGAGCTGTGGTTAGGAAAGGTGTGGTGTGTCGGAGCACTAAGGAAGAAGGGCATGGTGGGAGTAGGGTTATAATGAGGAACACGGGCTTCTTGGGGTCTTTTGAAAATCTTAAGAATCTGACAGTAATGAGTGAGACGAAGAATGGTCCCAAGAAGAACTGTGAGGCCTTAAGGACAAGCATGGATCATAGATTTGGCTGGCCCTTTTATTTCCCTCATCTGCAGGTCCCCCATTTATTACAGTGTTTTTAGAAAAGAATGGAGGGGAACACTAAAACACCATTGGAAAACAATTAGCGTTGTAAAATATTTACATTAAAAAGTCTTTAATATAACTGTAAAATAAGCTCACAGTAGACCATTTAACCCTATTAGTGACCCCATGTTTTATGGTAATTGTAGGCTCTCCTGTATTCATTTCGAGAAATTATAGAAAAGGAAGTTTATCTAGATAAAACATGAATCATCAGCTGTGCTTTGACTTGAGGTTCTAGCAGTCGGGTTTTCATAATGGCATAATAATTGTAGAACAAGGAAATGTGTTACTTTGATTAAAGAAACATAAAATTGTACTAGTAGAAGGCATTTGAATAGTTCAGAAATAATGGGGATTATATTTAGTAACAGTGGCTTATATATAGTTTAGGAAGAATATTTTCTTTGGACTAAATACTTCTATATGGAGGAATTGAAAACTAAAAAAGCAGAGCCATTACTAAAAATAAGTAAGAAAGGGAGATTAAAAATCTGTTAGTAAAACCATAACATTTTTTATTTTAAGTTTCTCATGTTGACCAGTTACTGTTTAAGTAGAAATTTAAAATACATTTTGTTAAAAGAGTGTAATATTTGATAAAAATATACAGAACCAGTAAGTATCTTTTCAGTTGAGAAAAACTATGATTATGTGTTTCAGTAATAATTGCTTTCTTCCTGATGTTCCCCAAATGTGTATCCTGTTGAGTTGAAAATGATTAACTTCTTACTGACCTTACAAGTACCTGCTTTAGTGTATTTTGGTAAATAAGGTAATTATAAAATATAATCCTTTAGTTTTCTGATGTACTGATAAAAATTGTTTGAAATATATAATCACGTTACAGACTATCATGCTTTCCCTCATTTGTAATGTTTGCAATTGCTGTTCAGTTGCCAAGTCGTGTCCCGCTCTTTGCGACCCCGTGGATCACAGCGTGCCGTGTTCACTTGTCCTTTACTATCTCCTGGAGTTTGCTCAAATTCATGTTCATTGAGTCAGTGATGCTATCCAACCATCTCATCCTCTGCCAGCCTCTTCTCCTTATGCCTTCAATCTTTCCCATTTTGTTTTATCCTGTTTTTCAGTAGTAGCAAACAAGAGGATATTTCTCTTAGAGAATTATGGTCATACCCCATATTTGACTAGTACTTTTGGTAAAAATTCACTCTTCTGAAAACTTTAAAATTATTTATATTATTTTTGACTGCTGGGTCCTTGGTGCAAGATGCAGGCTTTTTCTCGCTGGGGTGAGCAGGGCTCCTCTCTGGTTGCGGTCCACGGGCTTCTCATCGGGGTGGCTTCTCTTGTTTGGAGCCTGGGCTCTGGGGTGACGGGCTCAGTAGTTGGGGCCCGTGGGCTTAGCTGCCCCACAGCATGTAGGGTCTTCCCAGACCAGGAGCTGAACCTGGGTCTCCTGCGCTGGCAGGTGGATTCCTTACTGAGCCACCAGGGAAGTTTTAACTTTTTGTCTCAGTTTATCTCAATCATAAGGATTAGTTTTTCTTTGGTAGGTAGTAATATGAGTAGTAGGAAATTATTTCAGGTACTCAAAGATTTTTAGTTAAAAACGAATTTTCATTTTTGCTAACGTCTCATTGATTCTTTTTTTTACTATCAAATTAATGTGGTCTGAGAGTTTCATATTTCTACTGACCTGAGAGTAAGTTGAATATAAATTTAACTTTCTTTAAATAGAAGTTTTTATTAAAAAAGTATAAATAGTTGTATCCCTCCCCTTGCACAATTTTGGTGAGAACTACCTAAAAAGTACTTTTAGGAAAATTATGCCAAAATTGACTTTGCTTTTTTGTTCTTCAAAATTTTCTTTGTTAATGTATCCAGTAAGTGCACTGTAATTTCCACGTATACAGGTAACTCTAGTAAATTTGAAACATTATATGTCTTGGAATATATGTATATTCTATGGAAAGGATAGAAATAGGATGAAGAACAACAGACTGGAGTGACAGATTTCCCATGGGCTTTTCTCATGAGTATTGTAGTACTCAGTTCTTAAGAATTCATAATTTTATATTTTTTCTAGAATAGCACATCTTGTTGTAAAGTTTTATTGGTATGAATTCTTTTCATGCTGTGTAATAGAATGCTCTTTTTACAATACGTGTAAGTTACGTTGCAGGTAGTTAAAATGACAACAGTCTTCAAATTGCTATTCCTTTAAAGCTTAGGTGAAAGAAATACAAGTCTGTCCTCAACAGAAGTACATGCTGTCTCATTCTGTACATAACAAATACTGATTTTTGCCCTAATGGTATTTCTGCGGAGTATATACAAAGTTTTAAGTTGGGGTCCTGAAACAGTGTTTTTTTAAAAATCATTTTCCCTTTTCATCCCCTTGTCCTCTTTCCCTGGCTTTGTAAAAAGCTCCTTATTTCAGTAACTTGGTGGGTCTTCATGGCTGTGCCGGGGCTCCTGCAGTTGCTGCCGAGGTGCCTGGGCCCCTCGCTGTGGCGGCTTCTCTGGCTGCAGAGCCCGCTCTGGATGCACGGGGCTCAGCGGCTGCGACGCACGGGCGCCCTGGTGGTGGCCCGCGGGCTTAGTTGCTCTGTGGCTTGTGGAGCCTTTGGGGCCGGGGACCGAGCCTGTGTCCCCTGCACTCGCAGGCAGACCCTCACCCACTGGGCCACCAGGCAGCCCAGTGACACTTCAAGCACATACGTCAGTGGCTGTGCCTCAGTGGCCAACAGACTGAATGCTGCCATATTTAAAATCGGGGCAGGAGCTTCCCGGGGGTCCTGTGGTTAAGCATCTGCCTTCCAGTGCGGGGGGCTCGGGCTCGGCCTCCATCCCTCTGGCAGCTGAGATCCACTCGCCACCAGTAACTAAGCCTGCATCCAGCTGCAGAACATCCCGTGTGCCATGATGAGCACCCAACACAGCCCAAAATAAATAAATGTTAAAAAAAATCAGCTTATATTTTCATTGAGCATTTACTCATCAATAATCTAACAACCCATATGTTTTGTTTCTGTAGAAAAATTGATCATGGTTTTAGAGAAAGCATTTTTAAAAAATTTTCGTTGTTCATTGAAGAAAACTTTAAAGAGTCTTAATTTCATGAACCTAACTCAGCAGCTCCTTTATGTTTTGCACATTTCCCCATGTTTTTCTGCTTTTTATTATGTTTATATTTAGTAGTTTTAAAGAATTCTATAATGTTATATAGTTTTAAAACAGAAAATTACATATCAAGTAATAATAACCTAAAAAGACCACTTTATCACACACTTTGTTGGGAAGGGCTCGATGAAAAGAATCTCCCCGTCTTTAAGTTGATGATTCGTATAATACTCCTCTGCTTAATCTTTCTGGTCTGGTTGACTTTTGACTTTTGCTGGGTGATAAGTGGGAGAGACCAAGAAATCGTTTCCTTCTGTAAAATCTTTTAACGAAGGGCTTGGGAAGGTAGTGGAGAGTAGAAGTGGACAGTTGTAGTGTCTGAGCCTGTTAATTTCAGATTATACAACTGGAAGAGACAGTGAAAACAGACGCTGATGTTTTTGTCATGGGGTGTAACTAAGGCAGTGATTTTTTTTTTTAAGCATTTTCTTTCTCAAGTGTCAGTTAGGTAGTGCTACTGTTTGTAATAGAGTAGGGTAGGTAATAGAGTATACCTAGGGTTAGGGTAATAGAGTATAAATTAATAAACTTACAGAAATTTAGAACTAGAGGAGACCGAAGGGGTCATCTAGTCTTTGTTTCCTTATGATGAACCATCTGAAGACTTTTTACATGTAGTAAATGTTTGTCTTAATTAGGGTGCTTCTACATGAGTTGTATGTGATAGAATAAAAACAGCTCAGATTAATTAATGACTCATCTCCTGTTTTGACAGATCTTTTTTAAGGTAAAATTTACATGTAGTAAAATGCATAGCTATGATGTCCCATAACTTCTTTTGCTGTTGAGGAAATGAAATGATTGCTAGAATGCAGGTCTTAGCCAGTGTCTAATCAGTGTTACAGCTAACGTGGCAGATTCAGGACTGATGCCTCCCAGTCCAGGGGCTGTTCCTCTAGTAACTCGCTCAGGAGCCTCCTCCCGAACTTTGCAATTACAGTTTCTTTATATAGCCAGTTTATAGCTTGCAGGGCTTCCCTGGTGGGTCAGAGGTTAAAGCGTCTGCCTCCAGTGCGGGAGACCTGGGTTCGATCCCTGGGTCAGGAAGATCCCCTGGAGAAGGAAATGGCAATCCACTCCAGTATTCTTGCCTGGAGAATCCCATGGACGGAGAAGCCTAGTAGGTTACAGTCCATGGGGTCGCAAAGAGTCGGACACGACTGAGCGACCTCATCTTCACCTTATAGCTTACATATTATGTATATTTTATGGGGAAACCCAAACTGTTGCCTTTAAAATTTGATTTTTGATCATTTTAATAGTTTTCATTTTTATGTCTTTTGGCCAATTTGTTTCCCTTTTCTTTTATTTAGCAAAAATTTGTTTGAAAGAATGCACATTAGGTTAGCGTCAGATAATTTGTTAAGAATCCTTCGACTACAATATACTATTTTGTTGTTGATAGAAATTTGTATAGTTAAGACCTCTGTAGCAAATTATCAACTGAGATTATGCTCATATCATTATTGTAATCTTGTTCACACAAGACTAATTGCAACCATAATTGTTGGCATCCAGTATTGCTTGGGGTCAGGGATTTTGTGAAGAGGAAGGAAATCTTATGAGGAAGGAATATTTTTAGTTTTATTTGTAGACCTCTTTTTGTGAGCAAGAATTGATCACTGCAGTGAGGATTTTGTGTTTTGGTGATACAGTTTTTTCTCCATTCTGTAGCCTCTTTGAGGGAAATGAAAAAAAATTACAATTTAGTTCAGCAAAGATTGCACTGTCATGTTTGCCAGCTTGCTGGAGTTATAAGATCTCTGCCTTCAGCACTCTTACAATCTAGTGCAGTTAAAGATGTATAAACAGGTTATTTTAATACGATTTTTTAAGAGCTACGGAGAGATGGTCGCAGGTTTATCCAGGCATGCGCATGTGGGGGTGGTTACTTATTGGGGTGTATGACACTTGGGCTGAGCTGTAAATGATGAGGATAAGAGTCAGTTGAAAGGAAGGAACGTGAAGTAAGGAGAGAGGGAGAAGCAGGATATAGCAGCGTGGGCAGGAAGCTGTCATTACTGGATTGCAAAGGGGGAGGCAGCAGACAGCAGTGAAGAGAGATTTGGAGAGGAAGATCTTGGAGGGCTCCGTATATATCGCTAGGGTTTAGTCCTTATTTTGAAGGGAGTTGGTGGGCAGGAACAGGCAGATTTGTGGAGTGCAGAGGATGGATTTAAAGCGGACAGACAAATATTTCAGAGGTAGAATCGTCAGGATTTGGTGACTGACTGACCGTAGGGGACAAGGGAGAGAAGAATGATGAGGTGTTGAGGATGACTTCCGGCCTGATTGGTCAGGCAGATGACTTGTGATCGAGAGTAGAGTGGGGGGCTTCCCTGGCGATCCAGTGGTAGACTGTGTCTCCAGTGCAGGGGGTGCGCGGCAGAAAAAACGAACAGAGTAGCAGAAATGCAAAAGGAGCAGGGGTGAGATGGGAAAGGTGAATTCAGCTTTGGGTAAGTTGAATTTGAGGTGCAGAGTGGAAGTTTTGAGAAAGCTGTCAGATGAGAGTCTGAAATTTTAAAGACGATAGAGAAGCTAGAAGACAACGAATTAATTATGCAGTTTGGAAGAGCCCCCCCCACCCCCACCCCCAAAGACTGCAGATGCTTAGAAAGCAGACTTAATTGCCTCGTTTTAGATTGTTGAACAATCAACTTTTTTATTCCTGAAATGAGATCTGGTTCAAATGTTGAAAAAGTGGAGATGTTTTCTATTCTATACTTTTCCCTCTAGCATCATGAATTCTTAAGCTTGAAATGTTGTTCCACTCTTTGCTATGTTTGTTTTGTGATATAATCTACTGAAATTGTATCTGTTTCAGTGGTAGATTTATTTCCCTGACCTCATTTAAAAATCCTAAAAGATAATGCTGTTAAAGTGCTGCATTCAGTATGTAAGCAAATTTGGAAAACTCAGCAGTGACCAGGGGATTGGAAAAGGTCAAGTTTTTGTTTCAATCCCAAAGAAAGGCAGTGCCAAAGAATGTTCAAATTACTGTATAATTGCATTCATTTCACATACTAGCGAGGTAGTGCTCAAAATCCTTCAAGCTAGGCTTCAGCACTGTGTGAACCAAGAACTTCCAGATGTACAAGCTGGATTTAGAAAAGGCAGAGGAACCAGAAATCAAATTGCCAACATTTGTTGGGTCATAGAGAAAGCAAGAGAATTCTAGAAAAACATCTACTTCCGCTTCATTGACTATGCTAAAACTTTTGACTGCGTGGATCACAACAGACTGTGAAATATTCTTAAAAGAGATGGGAATACCAGACCATCTTGTTTGTCTTCTGAGAAACCTATATGCAGGTCAAGAAGTAACACCTAGAATCAGACATAGAACAACAGACAAGTTCAAAATTGGGAAAGGAGTATGACAAGACTGTATATTGTCACCCTGCTTATTTGACTTCTATGCACAGCACATCATGCGGAATTCTGGGCTGGATGGAACACAAGCTGGAGTCAAGATGACTGGGAGAAACACCTAAAACCTCAGATATGCAGATGATGTTACTCTAAATGGCAGAAAGTGAAACAGAACTAAAGAGCCTCTTCATGAGGCTGAGAGAGGAGCATGAAAAAGCTGGCTTGAAACTCAACATGCAAAAAAGTAAGATCATGGTATCTAGTCCCATCACTTCACGGCAAATAGATGGAGAAAAAATGGAAACAGTGACAGAGTTCATTTATTTGGGCTCCGGAATCACTGGATGGTGACTGCAGCCATGAAATTAAAAGACACTTGCTCTTTGGAAGGAAAACTATGACAAACCTAGACAGCGTTTCACTTTGCCAAAAAAGGTCCATATAGTCAAAGCTATGGTTTTTCCAGTAGTCATATACAGATTTGAGAGTTGGACCATAAAGAAAGCTGAGCACCGAAGAATTGTTGCTTTTGAATTGTGATGCTGGAAAAGACTTTTGAGAGTCCCCTGGACAGCAAGGAGACCAACGAGTTAATCCTAAAGGAACTCAACCTGGAATATTCGTTGAAAGGACCGATGCTGAAACTGCAATACTTTGGCCAGTTGATGCTAAGAGCTGGCTCGTTGGAAAAGACCCTGATGCTGAGAAAGGCTGAGGGCAGGAGAAGGGGACGACAGAGGATGAGATGGTTGGATGGCATCGTCGACACAATGGACGTGAGTTTGAGCAAGCTCCGGGATGTGGTGAAGGACAGGGAAGCCTGGTGTGTTGCAGTCCATGAGGTTGCTAAGAGTTGGGCACAGCTTACCCCTGAACAACAGCTTATTTTCCAGTCTTCACTTGTATTACTTCATTATTGCTGATATTAGAGAACTTACCTAGTAATGGAACTCTAAAGAACTTAGAGGATGGTTAATTTGTAGTGTAAATGGTAGAATTACCAAAATCAGGCTGTATGTGTATGTGTAAAACTTTTTTAAGTGTAGGTAATGAAGTTAGACTATTGCAGATATTATGTGGGTAATTTCTGGCAGTCCTTGGCCCAATTAATATGTATGGGCTTTGGTTTTGATGAGGAAACGTTGGCCTCTTAAAATAAGTTGGAAAGTGTTCCCTTCTCTTTGGACAAGTTTTGTTTAGATTTGGGTTTTGCCGGGGTTAGTGTGGGGGAATTGGTTTGTTTGGGTTTTTGTTTGTGTTTTTTTTACATTTTTTGGTAGAATTCTTGAGTGAAGTTGAAGTCAACCAGAGTTCTTAACCTTCCCCAATTGATAGAAATTGGCCAGAGGCCAGATAAGAAACTCAGGCAAGGCTTTACTGGGGCCCTGCTGCAACTGATGGGAGTGAGACCAAGAACAGGTTCCCTTGTTCGCTTGCCCCTTGCATGGCGGGAGTGCAGGGCTGTGTCCAGGGCCGGAGGGCTGGCTAGGGGGTCTGCCCGCCCCTTAGGCGGTGCAGGGGGCATGTTCAGTGCCCTTGCCTGTGCTGGGACTCCCTGCTTTTGTTCCAGGCTCTTCAAAAGTGGCTGTTGGGGTTTTTTGGGTTTCTTTGTATCTTTTGTCCAGAATTTGCCCCAACTGCCCATGCAGACAGTTATTTTTAGTCCCATACAGTTTCTTTGTAATTTTGTTGCTGGAAGAGAGGTTTGTCCAGGTGCAAGCTTTGGAGTACAACAGCAAAAGGGTCCTGGGTCCCAGCCTGTCAGAGCCCTCTGGGTCTGGAATTTTTTATGTTTGAGACTTTCTCTGCAATTTCAGTTTTTTAAAATATGGGCTGATCAGGTTACCTGTGAGCTTTGGTGGTACTTATTTTTTATTTTTTTTTAAGAGGTTTGAGCATTTCATCTAAATGTTCAGTGTGTGGGCATAAAATTGTAGTAGTCTATTATTTTT
This sequence comes from Redunca redunca, assembly GCA_006410935.1. Lineage (NCBI taxonomy): Eukaryota > Metazoa > Chordata > Mammalia > Artiodactyla > Bovidae > Redunca > Redunca redunca. Next base: position 98,280 of record SJYQ01019710.1, read on the forward strand.
CTGTTAACAGCTGCAGGATGAATAGTAGTGTTCCCTAAACTATTCTCAGTATTGATAATCATTCTTGCTAGAGGTTTATCAATTTATTGATTTAAAAAAACAAAACAACCAACTTTTGGTTTTACTGAGTTTTCTGTTTTTAACTTCACTGATTTTCGGTTGCCTTTTGACGGCGGGTGGTATTTTCTTCTTTTGGAGTGTGTGTTCTGCAGTATTTTATTGAATTCTGAATTTTATAAATAGGACAGTAAAGACTGACTAGTGTTTATACCGGGTAAACTGCATGTCCTGTGGCATAGTCTGAGGGGTCTCATTATGCTGAGTCTTGGCTTTGTTGTTTCATAGGATACCTCAAGTGCACCGTGGGCTTCAGATTTCTCTGGTGTTACTTTGTGCTTAGGCTAGAAGTGGAGGTATGAGAAAGTGTTCCTCAGCTTTCCCGACTGACCCCAGATTTCGGCTCCCCCTGCGTGCCTGTGGCTGTCTGGAATCGGGGCGCCCCTGCCCTTTCCCAGAGGTTAGTGCAGTCGGCGCCTGTCACATGCGCTGAAGTCTGGGACTCCGTGGTCCCCGTCCAGTCTCAGGCCTGGATAGGCCATCAGAGCCGGCGGGCTTTCGGTGATGCTGCCCTGGTGTGCCAGTCTGGGCCTTGTGTCATTGCACATCTTGTTTGGAAGAACCTGCCCTAGGCGGTCTGAGCTCCGGGCCCGAGGCCTGCCCCCGCAGACGTGCAGAGGGGTCAGTAGAGGGCTTTGCTTGCACTGTGCCCGTGCTAGTGATGTCTGGGCTTGCGCTCTGGGGCACTGCCCCTGCCCTGTGTTTGCTCCTTAGAGAAGGAGGGTCTGGTGGGGCGCCCCGCTGCCCCAGGCTTCCGCTCTCTCCAGCCTCGCGCGCCCACGTGGTGAGCGCCGGTGGTGGTCCGTGGCGGAGGGCCTGTAGACAGGTCTGGGCTCCCGTGTGTCTGCTGCGCCCAGGACTGCTAGCCTGCACTTCGCGGTTAGTAGCTTGTGTTCGCAGCCGAGATGAATCCTTCTTGCCTGCTTCTGTGGCAGCACTGTCCCTGCTTGCTCTGCCACAGGTAAGCCAGGCTGACATCCTGACTCCTAGAAAGGGCTTGTCTCGTCTTGAGTCTTTGTTTGGTTGGCCTGGGTCCGCAGCTCTCTCTTTCTTCAAGAAAAGTTTAATTCTGTAGTTTTTGTTACACTGGCAGTGCATTTCCCCCAGCTTTTTCCTTTCCATAGGCAGAACCCTATTAATGCATGAAAATGAATCTTTAGGTGAAACTCCAACCACTAGTCAGAGGAGCTCTCTTTTCTGGAAGCTGTGGTCTGTAATTCCGTGATTGCTTTGGTCTCGAGTTGCTTGGGATAACTCCCTTGCCTTCTTTTTGGTTTGAACCAAAGGAAAGGAATTAATTAAAATTTTTGTTAATGATAGACTATTTTTACATTGCTGGTTATTTTCATTGAAATTATCTGGAGAGTAACACACTTTTGCCATTGTCTCCATTTTATTTTCTTTCTGTCATAAAATGGAAATAATGAAAAAATGTGTGGAAATAATGAGTACTACTTTTTAAAGGACAGCTATTCATTATATATCACTTTAACCTTTTCTGTAGCTGAAGCAGTTACTTTATGTTTGGAAAGTTGACGGTTGGGTCTTCCGAAGTCAACCTACCAGAAACCAACACAGTAGTTTTTACACAGTGCTTTGGTTGCGTGTAATATTTGGTTGGATTATGTTTCTGTATTCAGATAAGCATTGACATTTAAACCTTTATTTTAAAGTATTAAATATAGTTCTGTTATTTTGGGGAGTTGGGGGGAAATATTGCAAATATCTAAACTCCTCAAAATTAGGCCTTAAATGGCAAACTAAAAAGATTATATAATTTTTAAACTTTGTGTTTAAAACAGGGAAAATTCTAGCTAACCACGTTGCTAGAGTTAAATTCTTAGACATTTACTAAGTGAGGAGAGTGGCAGCACACATTTGCAGGATTTGCTCAGTTTAAAAATGATTTTTTGTTTAGAGTTCATTTACTGTTTCTTAATATGTGCATTATTATGCAGTAAGCTCTGTCTCTCTCAGCATTCTAGCAGATCCTAGTCACCTTTAAACAGGAATGCTACCTTGGAGGTTTCTGCTTTGGTTGGGACAGTTGAACCAAAGTTTTCCTCAACCTTAGTATTTTAGATTCTTAGGGAAAAAAATGAGAAAGGGGCATCCATAGGCATTTAAAAAAATGTGAAATGTTGGTAACCTATAAATAGAATTAAAATGTTTAGTTTTATTAGTTATGATTATAATTTAAAATAATTTTTAATCAGCCAACATTTTGAAAATTAAAAATAAATTCTGAAGTTTATTTAGTCAGATTCTTTGTATCCTGCTGGTTGAAACCATCTTTCCAAAAAATACTTTGTTATATTTTCCAGGCAAGAGTACTGGAGTGGGTTGCCATTCCCTTCTCCAGGGGATCTTCCTGACCCAGGGATCAAACCTGGGTCTCCCGCATTGTAGGCAGATGCTTTACCATCTGCACCACCAGGGAAGTCTAGTATTTCTAGAGGTATTACCAAATGTTAACAATTTTTGACCTAATGAATTCCCTTCTAAGAAATTAAGAATCAGATATTTGGATTGAAATTTGTATATAAGGTTATTATATTAGTGAGTAATTATGAACAGTTTAATTTTCTGACAGGTCGGTGGCCATATAAATTGTAGAACATTTATCTGAATGTTGAAATATTATGTGGCCATTAAAAATTATGTTCTCAGATTTTTCAGAGAATATTAGTAGGGAGTTAACAGAATAAAAAGGAGGAGGAAATTGCAACCCACCCCAGTATTCTTGTCTGGAAAATTCCATGGACAGAGGAGCCTGGTGGGCTGTAATCCGTGGGGTTGCAAAGAGCTGTACACTACTGAGGTACTGAGCAGTAGTATAAAAGGGGAAGAGAGAGGCCAGGTCAGAACCGTAGTATAGCTCTAACTGTTGATTAGAATATTTGTATGTGTTTAAACAGTAATGCATAGCCAGAGTTCAGTCATCTCTGGACTGAGGAATTACGTGAGTTCTTTTCGTGTTTTTGTGCTTTTAAAGACTTCTAACAATATATGTTTTAGATAAAAAATATATCCAGTTGAAACAGAGGATATTTTAAACTAGTAAGGGATCAAGGGTGAATTTTGTCTTTCATACACTAAATAGCAATCCATTCCTCTCCTTGGATTGTTGTAAGCCTGGCATATAATACATATTCACAGCTTCTCCCCCCGCCCCCCCCCCCCCACGTTTGGGTTGTTTTTTTCCTGTTTTGTTGCATGTCTCATAATTTTTTGTTGAAAACCAGTCCCTTCGATAATATATAGCCACTCTGGACTCAGAATTTTTTCCCTGAAGGTTGGTTGTTTCGTAATTCCCATAGGCAAAATCTGTGGCCTGTGCCTTCCTGTAGGATATAGCTGCCGATGACTTGCTTAGTTTGTTGTTGGTGTTATTTGTTTTGTTTTGTTTTTTTAATTTTTGTTTTAATCTTGAAGCTTTACTGGGGCACACCCTGCTGTCTACATTGCCTTGTGGTCAGCTAATGACTGAACAGATACCGTGCCTGAACACCTTGTGCAGCAGTGCGTCTGTCTTCCCTGCGGGTTCATGTGGGGTGCGCATTCAAAGTGCAGGCCTTTTGCCGGTCTTTCCCAGCTCTTATTTCCCACTGGTTCAGGTTGAGTCTCCTGTGTCCTTACATCCGGCTGCGGAGTTGGCCAGGAGCGGGCGGGAGCTCGAGCCTCTGTAGCCGCTGCTGTGCGCGTACGCTGCCTCTGCCAGGAATGTTGTCCCAACAGCCCCAGTGCTCAAGGGTGGGGAGTCTCGGCCCTCCTGGTTCTGCCACAGAAATTATCACTGAGACCAGCACTGTCACTTACACTGACGATGCACCCGAATGCGGTCATTGTCCAACTGCTCTCAGTCATGTGAGCCTTTTTTTATGGTGACCTCAAAGCTGCCAGTCGTCTCAGCCTGCCAGACTTTGGGTGCTTGCAGATGGGTGTAGAACGGAGCAGCCCCGAGCAAGAATGACACAGGCTCTCAGTGTCTTGTTTTGTTTTCAGACACTTTGGTGTTTTTACTAACAGCTGAATGCTTTTAAGCACTCTCAGATTGTTGTTTGCCTTTGGTTCATGTCCATAGTGCTGATATGGTATGAACAGTATGAAAAGGCGAAAAGATAGGACACTGAGAGATGAACTCCCCAGGTCTACTACTGTGTGAAAGAATCCCTTAGAAGAAATGGATTAGCCATCATAATCAACAAAAGAGTCCGAAATACACTACTTGGATACAATCTCAAAAACGACAGAATGATCTCTGTTCGTTTCCAAGGCAGACCATTCAATATCACGATAATCCAAGTCTATGCCCTGACAGTAATGCTGAAGAAGCTGAAGTTGAACAGTTTTATGAAGGCTTACAAGACCTTCTAGAACTAACACCCCCAAAAGATGTCTGTTTCATTCTAGGGGACTGAAATGCAAAGGTAGGAAATCAAGAAACACCTGAAGTAACAGGCAAATTTGGCCTTGGAGTACAGAATGAAGCAGGGCAAAGGCTAATAGAGATTCGCCAAAGAATGCACTGGTCATAGCAAATACCCTCGTCCAACAACACAAGAGAAGACTCTACACTTGGACATCACCAGATGGTCAACACTGAAATCAGATTGATTATATTCTTTGAAGCCAAAGATGGAGAAGCACTATAAAGTCAGCAAAAACAAGACCGGGAGCTGACTGTGGCTCAGATCATGAGCTCCTTATTGCCAAATTCAGACTTAAATTGAAGAAAGTAGGGAAAACCACTAGACCATTCAGGTATGACCTGGATCAGGTCCCTTATGCTTATACAGTAGAAGTGAGAAATGGATTTAAGGGACTAGATCCGATAGACGGAGTGCTTGATGAACTATGGACAGAGGTTCGTGACATTGTACAGGAGACAGGGATCAAGACCATCCCCAAGAAAAAGAAATGCAGAACCCAAATGTCTCTCTGGGGAGGCCTTACAAACAGCTGTGAGAAGAAGAGAGGCGAAAGGCAAAGGAGAAAAGGAACGATACGCTCATTTGAATGCAGATTTCCAAAGAATAGCAAGGAGAGATGAGAAAGCCTTCCTCAGTGATCAATGCAAAGAAATAGAGGAAAACAACAGAATAGGAAAGGCTAGAGACCTCTTCAAGAAAATTAGACATACCAAGGGAACATTTCATGCAAAGATGGGCTCAATAAAGGACAGAAGTGGTACGGACCTAATAGAAGCAGATGATATTAAGAAGAGGTGGCAAGAATACACAGAAGATCTGTACAAAAAAGATCCTCACGACCAAGATAATCACGATGGTGTGATCACTCACCTAGAGCCAGACATCCTGGAATGTGAAGTCAAGTGGGCCTTAGAAAGCATCACTATGAACAAAGCTAGTGGAGGTGATGGAATTCCAGTTGAGCTATATCAAATCCTGAAAGATGATGCTGTGAAAGTGCTGCACTCAATATGCCAGCAAATTTGGAAAACTCAGCAGTGGCCACAGGACTGGAAAAGGTCAGGTTTCATTCCAATCCCAAGGAAAGGCAATGCAAAAGAATGCTCAAACTACCGCACAGTTGCACTCATCTCACACGCTAGCAAAGTAATGCTCAAAATTCTCCAAGCCAGACTTCAGCAGTACGTGAACTGTGAACTTCCAGATGTTCAAGTTGGTTTTAGAAAAGTCAGACAAACCAGAGATCAAATTGCCAGCATCCACTGGATCATTGAAAAAGCAAGAGAGTTCCAGGAAAACATCTATTTCTGCTTTATTGACTATGCCAAAGCCTTTGACTGTGTGGATCACAGTAAACTGTGGAAAATTCTGAGAGAGATGGGAATGCCAGACCACCCGACCTGCCTCTTGAGAAACTTGTATGCAGGTCAGGAAGCAGCAGTTAGAACTGGACATGGAACAACAGACTGGTTCCAAATAGGAAAAGGAGTACATCAAGGCTGTATATTGTCACCCTGCTTGTTTAACTTATATGCAGAGTACATCATGAGAAACGCTGGGCTGGAAGAAGCTGGAATCAAGACTGCCGGGAGAAATATCAATGACTTCAGATATGCAGATGACACCACCCTTATGGCAGAAAGTGAAGAAGACCTAAAGAGCCTCTTGATGAAAGTGAAAGAGGAGAGTGAAAAAGTTGGCTTAAAGCTCTACATTCAGAAAACGAAGATCATGGCATCCGGTCCCATCACTCCATGGGAAATAGATGGGGAAACAGTGGAAACAGTGTCAGACTTATTTATTTATTTAGGCTCCAGAATCACTGCAGATGGTGACTTGCAGCCATGAAATTAAAAGACGCTTACTCGTTGGAAGAAAAGTTATGATCAATCTAGATAGCATATTGAAAAGCAGAGACATTACTTTGCCAACTAAGGCCCGTCTAGTCAAGGCTATGGTTTTTCCTGTGGTCATGTATGGATGTGAGGGTTGGACTGTGAAGAAGGCTGACTGCTGAAGAATTGCTGCTTTTGAACTGTGGTGTTGGAGAAGACTCTTGAGAGTCCCTTGGACTGCAAGGAGATCCAGCCAGTCCATTCTGAAGGAGATCAGCCCTGGGTGTTCATTGGAAGAACTAATATTGAAGCTGAAACTCCAATACTGTGGCCACCTGATGTGAAGAGCTGACTCATTGGAAAAGACCCTGATGCTGGGAAAGATTAAAGGCGGGAGGAAAAGGGGATGACAGAGGATGAGATGGTTGGATGGCTTCACCGACTCCATGGACGTGAGTTTGAGTGAACTGTGGGAGTTGGTGATGCACAGGGAGGCCTGGCGTGCTGTGGTCCATGTGGTCGCCGAGGGTTGGACACGACTGAGCAACTGAGCTGACCTGATGAGGTGGTCTTTGCCGTTTGTCCAGGGGCACTGCTGGTCTTTGAGGGCAGGGTTTGTTGGCGTCCTCGCTGGCGTGGTCAGGCTCTGAGGGCCTGTGTTCTGGCTCTCCGTCCTGCGTCCCTGTTGTTTGGCTCCGTGCCGTGGCTTGGCTCTCAGGAGCCTGGTAGATGACAGACGTGGGCTTAGAAACCAAAATATCAATAAAGTAATCTCACAGCAGTCTCAGGAGCAGTACAGATACTGGAAGATTTGAAGATAAAATGTACGATTGCCTAAATATTATGTAATTTTTTTTGTTTTTGGCAGTGCTCTCCCCACTCTTCCCTACTTTCTTTTTTCTTTTTTGGCCGTCTTGGGTGGCACGTGGGATCCTGGTTTCCCTACCAGGGGCATCCAGTCAGGGCCCCTTGCAGTGGAAGTGTGGAGGGCTAACCGCCAGGGAGGTCTCTCCCTCACTTTAAGTGGCGAGTGAATCTACATCTGCGTTGTCCGAGAACATAGCTGCGTGCTCGGTGGCCGTCTGCAGTGCAGTTCCGTGTTGGACAGTCGCTGCTGGTGCCGGGGGAGCCTGTGGTCAGTGTGGTTTCTGCTCATTCAGGTTTTTCAGGAAGGGTTCCCTGAGCACAGTATTCACTGAAGTCCTACATGTTGGTAACAGCTTGTCCAGAGCCACTATTTTTGCAAGTTATTTTTGTTGGATATAAAATCTTTGGTTTGTATGTTCTTCCCTTGATTATTTTATTTTAAATATATTATTCCATTTTTCATCTGGCATGAAGCATTGTTATTGAAAAATTTAGAATAGTCTAATTTTGATATAAAGTCACTTAGTGAATGTCTGCAGACTGCTGCCCATGGACTGACTGGCTGCTTCTAAACACTGGTTTGCTTGCTTTGTACACAACTGTGTCCATTCATTTACATGTTGGCTTAGGCTGCTTTTGCTATAGAGTGCCATAGATGGTACAGAAACCAGAGAGCATGGTGGCTGACAGTGACGTCTGAATTTCATTTTCATTGAATGATTCTCGATTTAAGATAGGTTCATTCATAGATATTTCTGAAAATATTTTTAAAAAATTTAAATCAAATACAAACAACTTTCTTTGTGAAAAATTCCCCTATCGATTTGCTCTACGGGAATTTTCCTTTTCTAGGGAGTGATGTGCTGAAGAACAAAGAAATTAAAACAAAATTTGTACACTGTAAATAGAGTTTTTAAGTAATATATGCTTTGAGTAAATCCCTTTAGAAGTTCGCATCGACTTTTCAGGAAAAAAGGCACATTTATTTTATTTGGGGATGACAGCTCAGAAACTGAGCACCATTTGGTGATGAAAAGCAAATGGCCATCCGGAAAGAGAGTTTAGTACTCCTCCGGTGAAGCCTCTGGCAACCCACTCCAGTATCCTTGCCTGGAGAATCCCATGGATGGAAGAGCCTGGTGGGCTACAGTCCATGGGGTTGCAAAGAGTCAGACACGACTGAGCGAGCTCCCTTTACCGGTGAATGAAGCCTTTGAGTTTGGGTTCTTGGTTGAAATAGATTTTGTGTGTGCGTGTGTGTGCACTTTCTGTATTTTAAAAAAAGGAGGCATCCTAACTCTCTTTCTGTGGACATTGTGTTGGTTTATTAAAGACATCACTTCTTCAGCTTCCTAATTTGTCTGTAAGACCCTACTCTTTGCCAAGAATTTCTGTACCTTTAGGAAGTTTAGTGTGCCTAACGGGTCAGACCTTTCTGGGACCGCAATCACTGCTGTGAGTAGTTGTATGTCCTCTGCACTTTACAGCCTTTTCTAAGTCCATTTTCATTTTGAGCGTCAAGATGAATGTATTCATTATACAGGGGAAAAAATAGTTAAGGGGCTATAGTTTAGTGATGATTGAAGTAGGATTTGAAGTAACATCGCTTAATTCTTAGTATAGTGGTTTTCATTCTATTCTCAGTCGTCTCTTTAACAGATTCTAATTCAGGGAATATTCTCAACTACTGAATCTTGGGACAACTTTGCCAGTCATTAATTTTCTCATCAGTAAAATGAGAGAGTTCAGATTGATGCCCTCCTGTTTTCTTTCTGATGCGAGCTTTTCCCTTTATATATTTTTCTGAGGCGCAGTAGATGTACAGAGTTTCAGGTACACAGCTAGGTGATTCAGTTATACATATACATATATATTATTTATTTTCCATTATAGGTTATTATAAGATTCATCCTGGAGACATGCAGTCTCTAATATGACAGCCACTAGGCACAGGTGGCTATTTAAAATTAAATTAATAAAAGTTAAGTGACATTAGAAATTCAGTTCCTCGGTCACTAACGACAGTTGCAGTAGGCGCTTGGTCTCACACGGTTCTAGTGGCTGCCGTGTGGGGCGGCGCAGACGCAGTGTCTCCATCGCCGCAGAAAGGCCTTTTGGATGACGCTGTGTCTGGATGTTCTCCGTTTGGATTTGATGCTGAAGCAGTGGTGGCCATGAGAACACTGAAAGGGGCTAGGAGCTGCAAGTGCAGATGGAGACAGCCTGAGATTTTGAAGGTTGGCTTCCTGCTGGCTCAGCTGGTAAAGAATCCGCCTGCAGTGCAGGAGACCCCGGTTCAATTCCTGGGTCAGGAAGATCTGCTGGAGAAGGGATAGGCTACCCACTCCTGTGTTCTTGGGCTTCCCTGGTGGCTCAGCTGGTAAAGAATCCACCTGCAATGCGGGGGACCTGGGTTCGATCTCTGGGTTGGGAAGATCCCCTGGAGAAGGGAAAGGCTACCCACCCCAGTATCCTGGCCTGGAGAATTCCATGGGTCCGTTGGGTCGTAAAGAGTCAGACATGTCTGAGCGACTTTCACTTCACTTCACGAGATACTGACTGTAGAACCCTGTGCTGTACAGTAACCCTTTGCTGCTTGATGCATATCTTTTTTTATTAGAAATTTAGCATTCTATTCATACTAAATCAAACAAGTGGAATCAAAATGTCATAAAGTTTTTAGTTGCTGCTGCTAAGTCGCTTCAGTCGTGTCCGACTCTGTGCGACCCCAGAGACCGCAGCCCACCAGGCTCCCCCGTCCCTGGGATTCTCCAGGCAAGAACACTGGAGTGGGTTGCCATTTCCTTCTCCAATGCATGAAAGTGAAAAGTGAAAGTTTTTAGTTAGGCAAAAATTTGTAAGTTTCTAAAATACATATGTTGTATATGTTATTTATATATATCTGTACAAACCTTTTATACTATGCTTGATAAAGGTTGAGAAAGAACATCAAAAAAAAGAGAGATGGAAAAATTGGAAAACGTAAACTTAAGTGAAATGGGAACGCTGAATGTGAAACAGGGAAAGCGAAACAAGCAAGATGAAAGAGCAGCATTTGGTCCAGCTGCTTTTAAACGTGACTGCTCGTTAGAAACATGTCTGGAGCTCTGGAGAAAAACATCGATACTTGGACATTTGTATTTTCCAAAAATGTCAAGATGACTTTGATACGCATCTGGGTCTGAAGAATGATTACAGGCGTCCTGTTAAGTGGCAGCTCTGTGTGATGCGGGGCTCTGTCTTCCTGTTGGCCAGTCAGGGTGCAGTAGCGTTAAGTGAGTAACGGTTGCATAGTCACAATAGTAAGAGATGCTTGTCAGTTTTCACAGTTTACAGCCTGACAAAAAATAAAAAAATAGTTGCAACTGCAAGCCATAATGGGAACGTGGTTAACAATATAAAGTAATTACAGACAGTGGGGGGCGGGGGGTGTCAAGCAGAGTGGCCTGGTAAGTGAAAGTGCACGCATGCACTTGTTTACATCTGCCCAGCCAGCCTCTGTCTTTTGGTTGGTTCGTTTGATCCTGTTACCGTTTTCTTAATTGTTTTGGATTTATTTTCTGTAGGTAGGTCTTTTCCTTCTCTTGTTTCCTGTCTAGAGAAGTTCCTTTAGCGTTTGGTATAAAGGTGGTTTGGTGGTGCTGAATTCTCTTAGCTTTGGTTGACTGGAAAGCTTTTGATTTCTCCATCGAATCTGAGTCTTCCTGGGTAGAGTGTTCTTGGTTGTAGGTTTCTCCCTTTCATCGCTTAAACGTGTCATGCCACTCCCTTCTGGCATGTAGAGCTTCTGTTGAGAAATCCGCTGACAGCCTAATGGGAGTTCCCTGTATGTTACTTGTCACTTTCCCATTGTTCCTTTTAATATTTTATCTCCGTCTTTAACTTGTGTCAGTTTGCTTGCTGTGCGTCTTGGTGTGTTTCTTGGGTTTATCCTGCCTGGGACTCTCTGTGCTTCCTCAGCTTGGCTGACTGTTTCCTTTCCCATGCTAGGGAAGTTTTCAGCTATTATCTCTGTACATGTTTTCTCAGGTCCTCTCTCTCTTCTCCTTCTGGGACCCCTGTAATGCGAATGTGGTTGGGTCTAACCTTGTTCTAGAGGTCTCTTAGGCTGTCTTCCTTTCCCTCCATTCTTTTTCTGTGCTATGTTTTGTGACAGTGGTTTCCACTGTTCTGTCCTGCAGGTCATCTATCTGTTCTGCCTCAGTTATTCTGTGTTTTCTAGTGTACTATGCATCTCTGTTCTTTAGTTCTTGCAGGTCTTTGCTTTTCCCAAGATCCCGGATCATCTTCACTGATTATTCTGAATTCTTTTTCTGGAAAGTTGCGTATCTCTCCTTCATTTAGTTGTTTTTCTGGGGTTTTATCTTGTCCCTTCATCTGAGACATAACTTTCTGCTTTTTCTTCCTAATTAATTTTCGATAATATGGTTTCTGTTTGAGCCACTGTGGGACTGTGGTTCTTTCTTCTTCTAATGAAGGAGGTGCAGAGGCAGGAACTGCTAAGTCGCTTCAGTCGTATCCGACTCTGTGCGACCCCATAGACAGCAGCCCATCAGGCTCCCCCATCCCTGGGATTCTCCAGGCAAGAACACTGGAGTGGGTTACCATTTCCTTCTCCAATGCGTGAAAGTGAAAAGTGAAAGTGAACTCGCCCAGTCGTGTCCAACTCTTAGTGACCCCATGGACTGCAGCCCACCAGGCTCCTCCATCCATGGGATTTTCCAGGCAAGATTTTCCAGGAGTGGGGTGCCATTGAACTGGTGGTGGAAAAAACTGGGTCTTGCTCTGATGGGCAGGGCCTTGCTCAGTAAAACTTTAACTCAGTTACCTGCTGATGGCTAGGGTTTCACTCCCTCCCTGGTAGTCGTTTGGCCCTGGGTTCTACAGGCTCTGTGGGGTCAGTGGTGACTTCCAAGAGTGTTTACACGGAGGGGGCCTGCCCCACCTGCAGCCACCAGCACCCCATCTCTGTGCTGAGCCCCTACCGACCCCCACGCCCACAGGAGGCTCTCCAACGCCAGTTGGTGTCTCTGCTCAGCCTCCTGTGGGGTCACTGCTCCTTTCCTCTGGGTCTTGGTGTGTGCAAGAGTATTTGTGCCCTCTAAGACTGCAGCTCCTGTTTCCCCTAGTCTGTGGAAGTCCTATAAACAAATCCCGCTGGCCTGCAAGGCCAGATTCCCTGGGGATTCCCTGTCCCTTTGTCGGATCCCCAGGCTGAGAAGCCTGACGTGGGGTTCACAGCCTTCACAGCGGCGGGAGAACTTCTTGGGTATTACTCTTCTTCGGTTTGCGGGTCACCCAGCCGCTGGGCATGGGATTTGACTTTATTGTGACTGCGCCCCTCCCGTCGTCTCGCTGAGGCCTCTTCTTTGTCTTCGGGTGCAGGGCGTCTTCTTCTGGTGGGCTCCAGCGCCCTCCTGCCCTTGGTGGCTTAGCGGCTAGTTGGAGTTTTGGTGCTCTCGCAGAAGATGAGCAGTGTCCTTCTACTCTGGCAGCTTGAGCCAGATGAGTTTGATTTTTAAGGAGCGTTACGGATGCTAAGATCAAATCCTGTAAAACGATGGACTCAGTCTCGCCACACTTGTGTGCTTGTTGGTTATTAGAGTTGTGTTCTTGGATCTAATTCAGTCAATGACTTAAGGGTTTTTCCACTACACTGTGATCTCCAGAGGGTAAAAACCTTCTCTCTCTTGTTTTACCAGGTACTTACTTACCCAGTAAATACTTGTTGAATGAATGAGTGATTAAATAAATGATAATGTCAGCAAGGTTGGAGGCAATATAGTATTCTGAAAGGAATGGGCACATTCTGTTAGATCACAGGGTGTAATATTTCAGAAGTTGTGGGAAGGTTACTTGGAAGAATGTAGTAGAACTCAAAGCGCTGTGTCTTTCAATGAAAGAGTCAGTTTCTTGGGGATTATCGGGTGGTCTCGAGGTTAGGGCTCTGCACTGTCGCTGCTAAGGGCCTGGTTTTGGTCCCCATCAGGGAAACTAAGGTTCCACAAACCTAGGTAAACTGGGCACCTTTGGGTATGCTAGGCTTAATGTTAATAACCTGTGTTATTTTTCTTTTATAGTTTTACATGTGACACCCATAAAAGATGAGGCTGAGAACACGGAAAGCTTCTCAGCAGTCAAATCAAATCCAAACGCAGCGCACTGCCAGAGCCAAGCGGAAACACTCAGAAGCTGACGACAGCCTGCCTTCAGGAGGAGAGAAGACGCCGAAGAGTGAGACCGGCCTGCTGTCTTCAATTAAAAAGTTCATTAAAGGGAGCACACCCAAAGTAATGGTTTCACCTGCTAACCCATCACCAAAAAGGGGACTTAGAGTGTGTTCTTTACGCTCGCAAAGATGAGAACCCTAGCACTGCTAGAGCCCCATTTAACGAAGTGTGTCTCCACTGTGGTGTTGAGTAGCTACGTGTGAAATGTTTAATGGTTGGTCAAGAGAAGAAAAGAGTATTCTACTTAACTGACTCAGTTAGCCTTCTGTTTTTTCAGCTTAGTATTATGGGAAGTAAAAGAAATTTTTTCTTAGTCATTTGAGTTATTTCTTTCCTTTTCTTTTTTTTAATTCATTTCAAACATAAGTTAAAGTTTCTTGTTAATACTGCTACATTGTCTGATTAGGAAGATGATTTATCTGTCTGAATTCTAACCCTTGTGCAATGAATATGTTTTATTCCTTGAAGGGAGAACAAAGTTACTAAAGAAAGCATGGGGAGTTCCCTGGAGGTCTGTGGTTGAGAGGCCGCACTTCCCCTGCCATGGGCCTGGGTTAAGTTTCTGGCCAGGGAACTAAGACCCCACTGGCCATGTGGCAAAAGAGAGAGAGAAAGGGCACCAGCCAGGGGGCATGCGCCCTGGGTTCATACTTGATATTCCGGACCAGCTCGAATTCCGAGGAAAGCCATTTTCCCCTCTTAGCCTCAAGAAGACAGTAAAATGGGACTAATACTAACTGCCGTGTCTGCCTTAGAGTTGTCTTCAGATTAGATGGCAAACAGGTGGAAAAGCAGTTTGAGACGTTTTAGTGTGCTCTGTAAATAATAGTGTTCTTATCTATTGTGTGTTGGTTTTAACATCACTATTGACTACAGTTGTGTTCTTCGGATTATTATATATAAAAAGTTTCTTAGAGTGTAAATTTGTCACTTTGGTAAGTAGAAAAGTAAAATGTTATTTTTTCATAATGATAGATTTCTTTTGCTAATTTTAAGTACAATTTTTAAAGTTTCTTTGAGTTAATTTACATAGGCCTGTAAGTATTCTAGTATTATTGTATAAAAAAGATGAAATTCCTTCCAGAAACAGGAAGGCCTGAGTCCTTAAATTCCCTTGGGCTGTCCTTAGTCCTTTGATGAGAACACCACTGTGCCGTGCTCGTCCCCGAGCAGCCCTGACTGCTGGGGAGTCCTTCTCCACCCACAGGCTCTCTTTCCCCTTGTGCAAGTGCAAGCACTCAGTCGCCGTCCTGGCTGAGCAGTGCTGGTCTTCATTATGTGGCATTATGTGATAACAGGTTAGCATCTTGGTCAGCTGCTGCTTGGTTTCCTTGTTCCTGAAAGGTAACAACCAGCGATGAAAATAGGCTTGTTGGTTTTTCCCTGTCTTCTGACTTCTGCTCATGTTGTTCATGCCTGCTTGCTCTCATTTAGCAGTTTCCGTTCTTTGTTGCCAGCAGACTTTTGCCCGTGTCAGTTAAGACGCTCATGGTTGTCACTTATTCTTTTTTAAGCCAAAACTAAAATTCTGTTATTAATGCCTATCCATTAGTGATGGGGCCAATAAAAACCTGTTTGCAAGCTAATATCATTCATTAATTTTTTGAGCAAGGTTTTCACCACAGCTACAAATTTTTAATTCACCCCAGATTTCATTGTTATAGTCAGTAAGATTATTGTGATAATTAGTATTTGAATGCCTTACTGAAATCAGAGTATACTGGTTCTTCTCCCATCTACTACCCTTTTGTCGGAAGTGAATCAGAAGACTGTTTTGTCATTTAACTCCTAGTGAGGGTATGCTGCTGTGTTGTGTATTTGCTAAGTTGTGTTGACTCTGCAACCCCATGGACTATGGCCCGCCAGACTCCTCTGTCCATGGGGTTTCCCGGGCAGGAACACTGGAGTGGGTTGCCGCTGCCTTTTCCTGGGATTCCCAGCCTCGGGACCGAACCTGCATCTCTTGCACTGGCAGGCAGGCTTTTACCAGGAGCCACCTGGGGGCTTATACTGGCTTCTCACTGCTAATTCTTTCTTATCTAAATTGTTGTTAAACCATCTTCTTAATAATGCATTATTCTCTTAATGTGTTTTACTGTGTATTTATGTTAATAGTAAACTAATAACACCTCTTAAATGAACAATATATGTTTATTAAATTAAATATTCTAATGACTTTTATATCAAGTTAGGGCTAGAATACAGATTAAAACTTAATAGCAAAATGTTAATAAAAATGGATCAGTGATACTAAACTGGCAGGAATGCCGGCAGCCGTTGGAACTAGAAGTTGACTTCAGTTCAGTCGCTCAGTCGTGTCTGACTGTTTACGACCCCATGGACTGTAGCACGCCAGGCCTCCCTGTCCATCACCAACTCCCAGAATTTACCCAGACTCATGTCCATTGAGTTGGTGATGCCATCCGACCATCTCACCTCTGTTGTCCCCTTCTCCTCCTGTCTTCAATCTTTCCAAGCATCAGGGTCTTTTCAAATGAGTCAGCTCCTTGCATCAGGTGGCCAAAGTATTGGAGTTTCAGCTTCAACATCAGTCCTTCCAGTGAACACCCAGGACTGATCTCCTTTAGGATGGACTGGTTGGATCTCCTTGCAGTCCAAGGGACTCTCAAGAGTCTTTTCCAACACCACAGTTCAAAGCATCAATTCTTCAGTGCTCAGCTTTCTTTATAGTCCAACTCTCACATCCATACATGACTATTGGAAAAACCATAGCCTTGACTAGATGGACCTTTGCTGGCAAAGTAATGTCTCTGCTTTTGAATATGCTCTGTAGGTTGGTCATAACTTTTCTTCCAAGGAGTAAATGTCTTTTAATTTCATGGCAGCAATCACCATCTGCAGTGATTTTTGGAGCCCCCAGAAATAAAGTCAGCCACTGTTTCCACTGTTTCCCCATCTGTTTGCCATGAAGTGATGGGCCTGGTTGCCATGATCTTTGTTTTCTGAATGTTGAGCTTTAAGCCAACTTTTTCACTCTCCTCTTGCACTTTCATCAAGAGGCTTTTTAGTTCCGCTTCACTTTCTGCCATAAGGGTGGTGTCATCTGCATATCTGAGGTTACTGATATTTCTCCCGGCAATCTTGATTCCAGCTTGTGCTTCCTCCAGCCCAGCGTTTCTCATGATGTGCTCTCTGCATAGAAGTTAAATAAGCAGGGTGACAATATACAGCCCTGATGTCCTCCTTTTCCTATTTGGAACCAGTCTGTTGTTCCATGTCCAGTTCTAACTGTTACTTCAAACTAGAAATCATCACAGTAAAGAAGAGCAGAAAGCCTGGTTGATATGCAGAGACCGAGTTTCAAAAAGCCAGAGTCATACGACAGGCATGAGAGCACTATCAGACAGCTGAGAGGAAGATAGCAAGACCTGGCTAGAAAGTTCAGTCTTAACCATATGATTTTAAAAGTTCAAAAGAAGAGAAAGCAAAGGAACCAAGGAAGCCAGTGGCTGCATAAGAAACTTTCTACCTAGCTTGGATTTAAAAAGGACCCTGTGGAAATAAGAGAAGTGGTCTCTCACCGAGTCAGAAAAACTGAAGACAGAGGATGATGAGTCATGAAAAAACGCAAGGGCACAGGTTTGTCCTGACAGAATAAGCTGCAACTTTGAGCTGATGATAGAATATAAATAAATGTCCAAGTCAGTAGCGTAGAAAGACTCAATTCTTTCTTACTTTCATCAAGAAACTTTTCAGTCCTTATATAAGGTAGGTGATGCTATGAAGATTCTATCTGACTGCTTTGAGACAGAGTCGAATTGCACCTGGGTTAGACCCCAGCCTGTCCCTCGCTGGAGAGGCAGTCGTGCGTAGCAGGCGGGGGTGCGGGCTCTGAGACCGGCACGTCAGTCTCAGCTCCAGGGCCTCTGCTGACAGCTGTGTAGCCCTGGCCAAGTTGCTTCCCTCTCCTGTGCCTCAGTGTCCTCTCCTGTAGTGTAGGTGCTGGTGGCAGCATTATGTGGCTTGAAAGCGTAAGCGTTTATAAGAGCGTGTTTTCTGAAAGCGCTGAGAATGACACAAGCACGCAGGAGTGCTCGGCAACTGTTCACTGACTGTGATATTCGCTTTTATCTTGGACAGGCTATTTATTGTAATCATTATCGTTATAATTAACACTGTAAGTTATCTAAATTCACTCAGCCTGAGTTTCCTTTTTAATCTATAAAATACCAAATGAAGGTTATAAAGTACCTGATTCTCAATAAATACTAGCTGCCAACCCCATCCAAATTCCAAAAAGACGCCACCACTGTATTTAAGATACTGAGATAAAAGATAGCATTTTAAATACTGTTTTAGATCCCTTATTCTCACATGTCAGTTTTAGAATTAGCTTGTCTCTTTCTCCAAAGAAAACCTACTGGGATTATAATACTGTATCACGCATATATATCACTTGGTGAGACTGTACATCTTAACTGTGTTGTCTGCCAGTTCACGATCATGATATATCTCTGTGTTAATATAAGCGCTTTTAATTTTTTTGCGCTAATCTGAAGGTATTACACATACTAATTAGTTCTGTTCTTAGGTATTTGATGTTCTATGGTGCTGTTTTAAATGATATAATACATTTAAAGGTTTTACTTTGTTGCTAATACATATAAATATAATTAACTTTCTGTGTTGACTGGGGTAACTTAACCATTCTAGTCTTTAAGATTTCATAGGGTTTTATACATATATAATCATATTATATACCAGATACGGTTTCCTTTTCTGATTTCTAGACCTTTTTTTTCTTTTTCTTCATCATTGCATTGGTTAGGACCTAGGACATTTAGTCGAAGTGGTAAAAGCAAACATTTGTCTTGTTACTGGTCTTAGGAGAAGAGAGTCTGTTTACATTAGGTGTGATGTGAGCTAAATGTCTGCCATAGTTGTCTTCTGGCAGTTTGAGGAAGTTCCCTTCTGTCCCTAGTTTGCTGTAAGGCTTTATTGTAATTGGATTTTGTCAAAGACTTTGCTGCATCTAATGAGATGTTCTTCAGATTTTCCTCTTTTAATGTGGAGTAGAACATAAATTTTCTACTGAAAACTAAGCTGTGTGGCTGGATGTGGTTTGCTGCTGCGTGTTGTTGCTATTGTTCTTAAAGAGTTTCTGTGTCTTGCTCATGAGGTTTGGTCTGTAGTTTTGATCTGTGATACTTTTGAGGTTTTGGGATCAGAGTTAGGCTGGCGTCATGACGCAAGAGCTGTCCCTCCGCTCCTCTGTTCTGGAAGAGCTTGTAGTGACAGAGTATCATCTCAGCCTTAAATTATTAGTAGAAGTCAGTGGTGAATTCTGGAGAGGGATCTTTGGAATGTGACCGGGATTTCTTTGTGTGATAACTTTTTACTGTAAGTTTGAGCTTTTCTATTTCGGTTTGAATTTTGGTCATACGTGTTTTTCAAGGAATTTGTCTATTCATTGAAGTTGTCAGTTGTTAGATATAAAGTCTTTGCAGTATTTCTCTACTAACCTAATAATCTCTGTAGGATCTACAGTGATGTTTTTCTTTTCGCTCCTGATGTGAACAATTTATTTTGGATTTGATCCCTTTGCAGCTGGAGCTTCATCCTTTTTCCAAGAACCAACATCTGTCTGTACATTTTCTCTTTTCTTTCCACTGTCTGTTTGATTTCTACTTGTTATTTTTAATATTTTCTTCTACTTTATGTTTGGTTTACTCTTCCTTTTCCAGTTTATACAAGCGAGAACTTAGATTAGGAATTAGTGAACTTTTTCTGTAAATATTTCAGATAAGTAATATTTACGTCTTTGCAGACTGTCTTGTCTGAAATTGCAGTTACTACTCGACTCTCCCATTGTAGGTGATGCATAAATGAATGAGCATGACTTTGGTTGTTGATATTTGATTTTCATGTAATTTTCATAAAATAGTGTCATCATTTCATTCCCACCTCCCCCACCACCATATTAAAATATAGAAGCTACTTTTGGTTTGCTGGTCATACAAAAACAGTGTGTTAGACTTGGCGTTGTACTTGGAGAAGGAAGTGGCAACCCACTCCAGTGTTCTTGCCTGGAGAATCCCAGGGAGGGGGGAGCCTGGTGGGCTGCCGTCCATGGGGTCACACAGAATCGGACACGACTGAAGTGACTTAGCAGCAGACTTGGCGTTGTACTGTAGTTTCCCAGCCCCTTGCTTAGATCAGTAATACTGCACTTCAGTTTTTTCTAATTCACATATTTAAAGCTATGCGTTTCAAAGTACTGCTTTCCCATGCATTCTGACTGTATTTTTATTACCTTTTGGTCCATGGATTATTTAGAAATACCCTTGCTTAGATCAGTAATACTGCACTTCAGTTTTTTTCTAATTCACATATTTAAAACTATGCGTTTCAAAGTACTGCTTTCCCATACATTCTGACTGTATTTTTATTACCTTTTGGTCCATGGATTATTTAGAAATATGTTATTTAATTGCCAGATCAGATATTTGGGCATTTATTAGATATCTTTTAATTGCTTCTAATTTAATATTACTGTGACCCAAGAACATATACTGTGTGACTTCACTTCTTTGGTGTCTTTTGATATTTTTTAACATATGGACTATTTTGGTAAATGTCCCATGTGTTTGAAAAAATATGCACATTCTGGAATTGATTAGTACGCTTCTGTAAATATCAGTTAACCAGATAGTTTGATAATATTCAGATACTCTATGTCTTCTTTTAAATCTCCATCTCTTAATTATGAACTCATCCCCTTTCAGTTCTGTCAGTTTTTGCTGCGTGTGTTTTGAAGCCCTCTTGTTAGGGGCATACACGTTTGTGATTGTTGGGTATAAGTTATTACCACTGTGAAGTGTCTCTCATCTCTGGTAATACTATTTGCCTTGAGATTTACTTGGCCTGATACTGATAACCACACAGCTTTCTTTCTTACCATTTGCCTGATACACCTTTCCCCACCCTATGTATTTGTATTTAAATTGGCTTATTTACATTTAATGTAGTTATTAATATGGTTCAGTTTAAAGTTTCCCATCTTGTAATTTATTCTGTATTTATCCCATTTGTTATTTTTTACTCTGTTTTATCTTGCCTTCTTTTTGATGAACTAGTTATCTTTAGAATTCCACTTTATCTCCTACATTGACTTTTTAACAATTTTATGAGGTATAATGAAACACAGTAAGACACACTGATTTAAATTATATGTTTTCATGAATTTTAACAGAATTATACACCCATGACCAAAAAGTATCCTTGGAGTATTGCAGACCATCTCACAGCATCATCCTAGACAACCATTGATCTTCTATTATTGTAGATTGTATAAATCTTCTTTAAAGTTACCTATGCACATAACATGTCCAGCTTCCTTCATTCAGCATAAAGTTTTTGGGTTCATTTGTGTTACTGCATGTATGTGTAATTTACCCCCTCTCTCTCCTGTGCCCAGAACAGCGTGCCATTGTGTGAGTTTCGTGTCCCGGGACCTCCCAGGCGGCGCTAGTGGTGGCGAGCCCGCCTGCCAGTGCAGGGGACAGACGAGACTCAGGCTCAGTCCCCGGGTCGGGAGATCCCCTGGAGGAGAGCACGGCAGCCCACTCCGGTGCGCTTGCCTAGAGAAGCCAGTGGACAGAGGACCCTGGCCGGCTGCCCTCCATAGGATCGCAAAGAGTCGAACATGACTGAAGTGGCTTGGCACTCACGCACCACTTACCATAGTTTGTTATCCACTTGAGTTATTTCTGGGTTTTGGCTATTGTGAATGAAGTTGCTATGAATATTTATGTTTTGAATCCATGTGTGGACATTTGTTTAAGTTAAACCTGGGTGAATAACTAAGATTGATATTGTTGGAGTATATGATAGATACATATAATGTAACATTATTGAGATACGATTCACATGGCCTAAAACTCACCCGTTTAAGACATAGGTTCAGTAGCCTTTACTATATGCACAGTTATGCAGTCGTTACCCCAGTTAATTTTAAACCATTTATAGCCTTCCCTAAAGAAACTCTGTACCCTTGGACTGCCACTTGTCAGCTGTCCCTTCCAGCTCAAATTTTCTCCCCATTTGTTGGGAGTGATTTTTTACATTTTGTCTTGTGAATTCATTAACGGTCCCTCTTGAGCAACTGGTTCTTAAACTTTTTGAACTTAGGATCCTTTACCATCTTATAAATTATTGGAAACCCTAAAGAACTTTTTGCTTATGGGGGTAATATCTATCTATATCTCATTAGATACTAACTGAGGAGTTTTGAAAATATCAAAATTTTAATTCTAAACCCATTACATGTTGGTACAATTAATATTTTAACAATTTTCTAAAGACAAAAAGGGAGTTAGTGGGAAACAGGACAGTGTCCGCAGCTTTATGGCCCTCCTCCTCTTCCGACACTCCCTCCCTCTCTCAGTCTGTTCCGGCCGTGCTGGCTCTTCGCTGCTGTGCAGGGCGCTCTGGCCGCACGAGCGGGCTGCCCTCTGGTGGTGGGCGGGCTTCTCACTGCAGTGGCCTGTCTGGAGGAGCACAGGCTTGGGGCTCGAGGGCTTCAGTAGTTGCAGTTTGTGGGCTCTGGGGCTCGGGCTCAGCAGCTGTGGTGCTTTGCAACCAGGGACCGAACCGTGCCCCTTGCGTCGCAAGGCAGGTTTCCTAAGCCGCCGGACCGCCAACGAAGCCCTGTAGGCCTCTCCAGCGGTCACTTCACAGGACGTAGTTTGTGGTTATCATTGAAACACAAAAAGAAAATTATGTGTGTATCTAGAAAACAGAAGAGTCTGTTAGTATACTTTTAGGCAGTTGCAGATTCCATGCAGAAGCTTGACGAGCGGTGTGGTGTCTTAAGCTCCTGCCCAGCGCTGCCTCGGAAGCTCTGCAGTCACCGTTTGTTGGTCTGCCGGCACCGGGGATGCGCCTTCTTGCCTACAGACGGCTTTGTGACACCACGCACTGTTTTTTTGTTGGGAAAATAATGGTTCGCTTTATGACGTAAATCTTCCACATACGCATCCACGTTGACATATTCATTATTTAATGTTTAGAAATCACATTTCTGAACAGCCACACTGGTCTCAACAGAACAATATCGGGAAACTCTTGAGATTAACAGTGCTTTGTCCAGGGTTCCTGAAATCCCAGTTTTTTACCTGAATGCTCAAATTTTATTGTTGGCAACAAAAAAATGTATTAGTTTTTGTTGAGTTGCTTTGTTCATTTTTCAGAAAATAATCTACTTCAAGTAAAGATAGTTTTCTATCAGAAAAAGTGGTCTACACTTGATCTTAGCCAAAAGGCCAAGAAGTGATCAAAAAAGTGATCTAATTCAGCTCACAACTCACCAGTCAGTCAGATGCTTTTCCTCAAGACAGCTGCGGAAGCACAGTGTGCAGCAGACGCGCTCTGTGTGCTCCCATCTTCTTGTGTAGAATCCAACACATGCTTAAGGGTTGGGAGCTAACTGATGTTACGGCTTCATCAGGGACATTCTTGAGTGTAGCTGGTTTTTTTCCCCATGCAAGTACGTGGCTGTGGAAAATACAGTAACCTCAGGTGTCCACGTTTTGATTTGTGCTCAGGTGGCAGTAATCAAAAGCCTTTTTTTAAATTTTGCATAGTCATCACAGACATTGACACAAGTTATTCCAGGATAGACTGAGATGCAAAAAATTAATTCACTTGTGTTGGTCACCGTGCATTCATGGTAAAGAAGATCTTTGGTGGTTAGCTGACACTAGTATCAGATAAGTGCAAGTCACACGCCAGTGCTAACTCGTCTTCTGTTCTCACGGTCAAGTCTCGCGGTGATGTGCTTCATCTCTAGAAAGTGGAAGCGCCTGCTTCTTTCTGTCTGACTTGCCTGCTGGTCTGTCTGTCTGTCTGTCTGTCTGGCGGTGCCGCGCGCAGGCGCTCTCTGGCTGTGGGGGGGTGGTGGTGAGTGGGGGTCGGTCTCTGCTGCGGCCCTTGGCTTCTCACGTGGCAGCTCCTCTGGTGCCGCACCGGCTCTGGCGCTCAGCCGTCGTGGCAGAGGCGCTTGTCGCTCCACGGCGCATGGGGTCTTTCCGGGCCAGTCTCGAGCCAGTTTCCTGCGTTGGCACGTGGACTCCTAGTCACTGGGCTGCCAGGAAAGCCTCTGCTTGTTTCTCTCACTGACTTTCACTGAGTAGGTTTTCAGCACTAACCACTGTGTAAGAGTTTGTAAGTCTCTCATAAGTATATACCTTTTTTCAACCAAAGCAATAGAACAAACTTACTTTTTGAGACACCTCATTGGGTTTTGTAATTTAAGTTTGAAAGGCTATCACTATTTTGGCTTTTAAAGATCTCATCGTGTACATCTAAAATTTTGTTTCTTTTTAAAAAACTGAATGATTGTTCTCAAACGACAGTGCAGCTGAATTGGCACTATAATTCTATTTGAATATGTTCTGTTGCATAAGACAATTTTGCAGCCAAAGGGACACTAACTTTATCTTATTTTCATTTGTAATTTACAGTTGCATTTAGTTTCCTTGGAGTACATTTCCCCCTTTCATGAGCTATGGCATTCTATGTCACTTTCATCACTAGGAGTAGTGGACTGAAATCACAGATCACCCAGCTCCCTTTTTCAGTCCAATAATCCATTCTTGATTATAAATTATAATTTTTTAAAAGAATTACTAAATTCTAAAATAACTTTAGAGTAAAATTTAAAGACCAAATTTAATAATGTTGCAAAGCAAAACAATGCAAGTACCTTTATTGTGTTTCCATATATATGTAGAGAGAGAGAAGAAACTCTGAGACTTCAGAATACGTTATTGGATTATGATGAGGCTACAGAGGTTTTGGCAGTCATCAGTGTTGAAGACAGCGAGAAAGAACGTGTTAGAAGTGTTGACACAGAGATGCTTCGAATTTACTCGTTTGCCTTAGTGGTATCCATTCCTTACTGCAGATCTAGGATCCCATCTGGTGTTATTTCTTTTATGCCTGCTGCTGCTGAGTCACGTCAGTCGTGTCCAACTCTGTGCAACCCCATAGACGGCAGCCCACCAGGCTCCACTCTCCTGGGATTCTCCAGGCAAGAGCACTGGAGTGGGGTGCCATTTCCTTCTCCAATGCATGAAAGTGAAAAGTGAACGTGAAGTCGCTCAGTCGTGTCTGACTCTGCGACCCCATGGACTGCAGCCCACCAGGCTCCTCCGTCCATGGGATTTTCCAGCAGGAGTACTGGAGTGGGGTGCCATTTCCTTCTCCAATGCATGAAAGTGAAAAGTGAACGTGAAGTCGCTCAGTCGTGTCCGACTCTGCGACCCCATGGACTGCAGCCCACCAGGCTCCTCCGTCCATGGGATTTTCCAGCAGGAGTACTGGAGTGGGGTGCCATTGCCTTCTCTGTTCTTTTATGCCTAGATAATGTCATTGGTTATTTCTTACCAGCTAAAAATGAATTCTGTCAGCTTTTCTCAGAATGTCTTTAAAGTGAACCGTTTTTAAAATTTCTATATCTCTACCAGTTTTTACTGTAGTGTATATGTTCTGAGCCTGTAGCCATCACTCGTGGCCTCTAGCCCTTGTTCATCTTGCACAGGTCCTGTGTGTGTTCAGTGTGTTTAATGCTTTCCCCAGTCCTCTGGTTGTTGTCTAGAGTCATTTTTTGGCAGATGCCACGTGAAGCAGACACAGAAACAATATTCTGAGTTCTGTGCTTTAAAACCACTTTTACTGCATATGATATCCTTGTCTCACAGATTCTCTTCTTGATTTTTAAAAGTGTTATTCCATATTCTTCCAGCATTAAATGCAGTGCTTTCAAAGTTTGATGATAATCTAATTTTCTCTCTTTAAACAAACATTTTTTCCTTGTTCTCCAAGGGATTTTTTTCTTCAAATTCTGGCAAGTTCAGGGCCTGCCTTGTTTCTCTGGGTGCACGGCTGTGGCCCAGCAGCCCACTCTCAGAGTCCCCGGCAGCCCAGCGGCTAGGTCAGGGCCTGGAGCTCTCCCTGTCGGAAGCCCTGGATTCAGCCCCTGGTGTGGACTTCGAAGACTGTGAAGCTGGGTCGCACAGACCAAATCACAAAGCAAAGCCAGGGCGCGTGCACTTCTAGAGGGAGCCCTTGGGTGTGCGTGTGCGGAGAGCTCTGTGGTGCCCACTCTCTCACCCTGGGCTTGGCTTCGGCTTCCTGCTCAGGGGCCACTGTTTTCTGTCTGTTGGGTCTTCCTTAGTATCTGTTACATTTTGATGTCTTAAACTCCCCTCCTCCCAATCTTACCTTCTAATTCTCATAAAGGCACATAGTCTATCCTAGTCTTTATTTCTAAAATAGTTTTCTCTTTTCTTTCTATTTTGTTCTGTCTCTTCATTTGTGAGTTTTTTCTAACTCTGATGTATGTGTCATATCACTTTTTTAATGTCTTTTGTCATTTTTGAAATAAAGGTATAATTTTAATCTGCTCTCTTAATGCATTTTTGGGGGGTTTCACCACAGGGCTCTTAGTTTCTTGACCAGCGATCGGCGCCCCCACCCCGTTCAGTGGGAGCATGCAGTCTTAGCCACTGGGCAGCCACAGAAGGCTCTCTCCCACATGTTTTTCTGAGATGCTTTGTTTTACTTCTCCTGTGTTTTATTATGGGCTTCCCAGGTGGCTCAGTGGTAAGGAATCTGCCTGCAAATGCAGGAGACACAGGTTGGATCCCTGGGTCGGGAAGGTCCCTGGAGAGGGAAATGGCAACCCACTCCAGTATTCTTGCCTGGGAAATCCCATGGACAGAGGAGTCTGGTGGCTACAGTCCATGGGGTTGCAAAACAGAAGGACAGACTTAGCTACTAAGCAGCATTTTATTACAATGATTTTGTGTAGAATTTGAGATCTGTGCCTTCTTTTCTGTCATTCTTAACGTGAGTTTTTCTAAATTTTTAGAATATTGTATGGTTCAGGGTATCTTTTCTAATTAATTTTGTTGTTTTTTGAATAGTGTTAAAAATGCAGTGATTGCTTTTTGAGTTTTGCTATATGTTTATCCCTGTTTATTTCTGTTTAGTTGATAAGTTGTGTCTGACTCTTTTGCAACCCCATGGACTGTAGCCCGAGAGGCTCCTCTGTCCATGGAATTCTCCAGGCAAGAATACTGGAGTGGGTTACCATTTCCTTTTTCAGGGAATATTCCTGTCCCAGGGATTGAGCCTGAGTCTCTTGCTTGGCAGGTGGATTCTTTACCCCTGAGCCACCTAGGAAGCCTTCTTTATCCCTATTCACTGTTTATCTGGAACTTCTCTTTGCCTTTCTGTTGCGCCTCTTTCTGCAGTGAAATCTCGACTCCGTTCCTAGCGGTTCCCCCCACGCGCAGCCCTCTCCTGTAAGGGAGCTGCCGTGGGCCAGCGTCAGAGCTCCTGGGGGCCACACCACTCCCCTCCGGCTGTGGGTCCCTTTGCTGCTGGGCTGAGCCGCAGCCGCCTCCGCCCTGCCCTGCCTGATCTGCTGCCATCAGACGGGCCTGCCGTGCTCTCCCTCGAATACCTACCCCGTTAGCAGCCGGGGGCGGCTTCTCCTGGCCTCAGACGGGTCCCATTCTGTGTTGGATTGCTTTGCTTTCTTCAGCACTGACAAAGATGATTCCTTCAGTATCACAGCTGTTGGTTTGTCCTCCTCTGCTTGGAGTTCGGGGGAGAAACCTTGTTTCCTGGTTTTGTTATAAACGTGCTGCTGGGCTTTTGTTGCTTCTTTAGCTCTCTGCATTTCCTTTGGGGTTCAGAGATTGAAGAATGCTGCCTTCCCAAGACTTTCCCCTTAAAAGCATGTCTTAGAGGCAACTTTGAAAAACGCAGATTCCAGAGAAGACATTGTAGGGCTCTTAAAAATTTTTTAAATAACCTGTGCAGTAATGTAGAAACGTTAATTTTCCTAGTTCCTCTTCTAAAACTCATCCTATATCCAAAAATGTCCCCAAATTATATGCATGAGTGTTTAAGAAAGATGACGATTTGGTGACAGATTTCAGAGTTGGAGCTTCGTCAGACATTTAAATGCATTAGTCTGAAGGATAGAGTATTATTGTCGGTGACTGCAGAAGTCTGTCCCCGGTCTCCCTGGCTCTCCGCGTCTCTTCAGAGGCGTGAGCTGGAGTGTCTGAGTGTGCTCCCTGCTGCCCGAGGCGCAGTGTCCCTGCTGTGTGCGGTGCCTCCGCACGGACAGCCGGCTTAAGTGCTGTTGCTTAGTCGCTCAGCCGTGCCCAGCTCTTTTGCAGCCCTGTGGACAGCAGCCCACCAGGCTCCTCTGTCCATGGGATTTCCCAGGCAAGAGTACTGGAGTGGGTTGCCATTTCCTTCTCCAGGGTTTCTTCCTGACTCAGGGATCGAACTCTCACCTCCTTCGTTGCAGGTGGATTCTTTACCACTGAGCAGCCGGGGATGCCTGTTAGCTCTTACATGTTGATCTTGATATATATTGATAAATAGGGAAATAGTTTCAATATAACATGAGTGGGTTTTGGTTTATATATGATTTTTTTCTAAACTGGACAAGGGATTCCTGAATGATGGTGGTAGAATTTTATGCTACACAGTTTTTAATTAAAAGTAGTGACCTGTGTCAGGGACTCCCTCCTGAAGAGGTAACCCCCTGGTCTGTCATGGACTCCTCTCCTCATCTGGCAGTTTGCATTTCCTTTCGTGTCCATTTTCGCAGTCTTCCTGCCTTCAGGCTCCACTTTTCGGCTCCCATAAACCTTTGTTTCTACTTGTTTTAAGTCCCTTTTACTAAACTCTGAGGTGGCATTTCAGCTGCTCTTAGCTGCTTACTGGGGTGTCCAGGTCCTTTCTTAACGTCCCTGCCATTGGTTCTCTGGGTGCTGCGGCTACAGGTTTACAGGGCCTTTGGCTCATCTGCCTCCATGTGCCCTTCTCGACCCCCGTGGACCCATTTTTCCCCATAAACCTTGTTATTTTTAGGGTTGCAGAGTGAAAATTTTCCAGGAATGCATGTATGTATTTACATTATAGCAGATATACTAAGAGACTTCTTCAAGAAAATGCTGGAGCTTAGAGTAGTAAGTGTAATACGGCTTTGCACATTATTTCTATTCTTGAGGACTTTATGGAAAGAGCCCCTATAGTTTTCTTGTAATGAAGATCCAGTGTTTCGGATTTGAGGCTTCCTGGTCACCATTTTTAAGTGCAGGGGAGCAGTAGACAGTAGAGGAGTTAACGCTGTGGATCACTGACACAGTATTTTGTGCTAAGGAGATTGTCTTGGTGAACCTGCCTTAAAGTTAGAGAAACGAGTGAGAAAAGTAAAATTCAGTATTGAGTGATACTTGCAGTTTTATCTTTTTTCATTTGATCCAGATAGGGAGTTGTGGAATTATAATTTTGGCTATTTGTAATACCAGAGTTTGTTTCAGAGACAGTAAAATAAAATTCAACTTTTAGAAAATGCACAATAGTATATTATTATTTGCTGTGGAAAAATCTAATCCTTATCAGATTTCAGGTATTGAAACAGCAAGAAATTATAGGCCAGTATTACAGTAATGTAAGAAAATTGCTCATGTAGGAGATGACTGGAAGAATTGTCCTAATGACAAAAAATGGAGGTACAGATGGAAAAAATTCAGGTTATTGCATGGAGTATACTATTTTAGTCGGTAATACAGATCTTCCTTAATTTATGGTAGGGTTATGTCCTGATAAGCCCATCGTAAATTGAAAGTGTTGTAAGTTGAAAATGCACTTGATACACCTGCTCTACCTGGCATCATAGCTCACCTAGCCTTCCTGTAACATGCTTGGAGCACTGTTTAAGTGTTGCATGCCTTAGCTAGCATATTGAGTGCTGTACTGGAAGTGAAGATGGCTGTATGGACGCAGAATGGTTGTGAGTGATCGTGATGGAGCGGCTGCCTGTAGCCCGGCATCACATGAGAGCGGGGTGCCTGCACGTTGCTGGCCTGGGGAAGAAACAGACTTCAAAGCACAGTTTCTACTGAGTGTCATGTATTGCTTTCAGATTCTGACTTGTAAAAGTCAGACAATCTTTAAGGCAACCATCATAACTGTGGATTGCAAAACAGTGTAAACTGGCAATGTGGATTTGCCCCTACGTAAGGAAACTAATAGAGAACTTTGTTAGAGAGTAGACTCTCTAGTGTCGATTTGGACCTTTTGAGGATTGAGGTTGGCATTAGATGGATGGCGGTGGACAGGCCCTGTTATTTTTATGTCATTTTTGGTTATACGTGATATGCCAGCAGATTCCAGTCGGGCACACTCAAGGAAATGACCCCTGTTCTTCTGAGTGATTGTGAGCTGTTTGTGTACAATAATGACGCTAATGGATACTTTCATGACTCTTGTCAGAGTGCTTTCTGTGTTTCCTTCTGTTGTTAGATATTTCTGTTTGTTTCTCCTCGATATGAAAAAAGAGAATAAAGCATTTTACAACATACTTCATCTTCTCAAAAATCTGAGAGGAGTGACATATATTAGTTCCAGGCATATAGCCTGAGTCAGTATTTTATGTATAGCAACACGATCACCACAATAAGTCGGGTTAATGTCTGAAACCATTCCTAGTTGCAGATTTTTCTTGTGGTCAGACCTTTTAAGGTTCACTCTTGCGGGCACTTTCAGCCGTGCAGCGCGGCATTGTAAGCTCGGCCGCTGCGCTGGCGCCGTGCCCCCAGGACCCACAGTGCTGTGTGGCCCTTTGTGCCTTTCGAGGATGCTCACCAGCCGTTTCACTCACCCCACCTCCCTGCCTCCAGCAGCCACCAGCCTGTCCTCTGTGAGCTTGGTGTTTTTTGGTTTTGGTTTTTAATTCCACATGTAAGTGAGATCATATGGTATCAGTCTCTCTCTCTCTCTCTGACTTTTTTCGCTTTAATGACATGCCCTTTAGGCTCATGCGTGTTGTCACTAGTGGCAGGAGTTTGTTTTTTATGGCTGAATAATATTCCATTGTTTGTGCACATGCATCTGTATCCACTGCATTATTTATAATAGCCAAGATATGGACACAGCCTAAGTGTCCATCAGTTGGTAACAGATAACATTGGCTGTTGCAAATAATGTAGTGAACATATTTTATCATTTTAAAAGTGTGTAACATGTAGAGAATCCCCTGGTGGCCTAGTGCTTAGGACTTGGCGCCGGCATCACTGTGGCCTAGGTCCAGTCCCTGACTGGGGGGCTAGTCGCACAGAGCGGCAAAAAAAATGTAAGGCAAAAAAATGCAGCCCACCCAGCAGACTGACTCTGTTCAATGCATGTTTCTCTTCTTATATCTTAAGGAAGAGAGAGAAAACCCTTCAAAACGGAGTAGAATTGAACGTGACATAGATAATAATTTGATCACATCGACACCAAGAGCAGGAGAAAAGCCTAACAAACAGATACCTCGAGTAAGACGGAAAAGCCACGTGAACGGAGGTTTGTCAGTGCTTGCCTGTTGCTTTATTAGGTGATGCAGAGATCACTTGATATGTTTTTTTCTCTGTTTTAAAAAAATCTACTTTGAGCAGTTCCCGCCTTTCTATAGTCTTGGTATTAAGTGTGAACACCATGAAGTAAGTTGGAATTTACCTTCCCAAGGTACATCTACTTTGATGAGTGAAAGTGACAGTTAAAGGCAGAGCAACTAGCTTTATACTGTTTGGCAGGAAAATATATATGAAATTTCTTAAAGCAGTAATAATTTTTA
>SJYQ01019710.1:129446-170870 GCA_006410935.1 Redunca redunca
TTATATATAATATATTATGAATAATATAATAAACAAATTTTTTGAAATGTGTATAAAGAGTTTGTTTCTGGATTATGAAATTTCAAAGCTCAGAGGCGGCTTGGAGCTCTCGGGTCAGTGTTTCTCAAGTAGGGGTGTCTCTGTCCGCCAGTGGATATTTTTCAGTGTCTGGAGACCTTTTGGTTTGCTGCAGCCTGTGGAGAGGTTGCTGCTTGCATCTAGCAGGTAAAGTCAGGACACTGTTAAACGTCATGCAGTGCGCTGGACATCCCATAACAAAGAATTATCCAGCCCAGAGCCAGGAGTGTCACTGTTCATAAACCCTCTTCTAGGTCAATACCAACATCAGAAAGGAGTGGAACAAGATGGATAAGCAGAGAAAGCTTGAATAGCACTTTAGAGCATGGAGTGCTGCCTTTAACAAACGCGATTTTAAATACAACAGTAATAATAATTCCTCAGTCTCTTTCCTCTTTTTTATGATTTTTTTTTTCTCAACTTCCTTCCTCCTAATGCAATGATTTATCTCTAGAATTGACCATCAGGGAGAAAAGGGATGGGCAAGTTAACAGATCCTCTAGCAAAGAAAGAAGGAAAGAAATGTGGTAAAGTTGTGGAGGGTTGAGGATGATTTATTTAAACATTTCTAACTATGTTTTCCCAAAACCCATTAAATATTTTATTTATAAGAAACTTAGGGAAAAACTGGTTATTCTTTGAAAGCACTCTGAAGTGGTGCCGCAGTACCCATAAGTGGCGTCTGACACTGCCGCACGTGCAGTCTTTCTCTGTATATGTAGTCTTCAGTAAAACTGGTTGCCTCTATTTTTCAGCTGTTATTTGTTAGACATAGAAATAGAGGGTAAATTTTGTGAAGTAGACAGCATCCCAAAATGTAAATAAACCAAGGTAGAATCTTTACATTTATGTTTTTCATATTGTAACTTGCTTGCTTTACTTACAAAGGGTTTGTTTCATTTTCTTTTAAACAATGTTGAATTTAAGGCTTCCAGACTATATAACTCCAGATATAGATCTGCTTTCTAAAAACTCAGTAAATATAGCATTTACAAAGCATTATAAATATATTTATTATAAAGATCATTTGATTTGCAAGCGACTTACCTCAAGATTTCTTTAAACAATAAGGTTTTAAAAATTAATGTTAATCAATTTTCATTATTTTGAGGGAAGAAGTTTCTTAGTGAATGGTTTAGAACACATTTGTGAAAGTTATGTTTTCTAGATTGCAACTCTCTTCTCTTGTTTCTTTCTTAGAAGCTGGTAGTTATGAAATGACAAACCAACATGTAAAACAAAATGGAAAATTAGAAGAGAGCCCTTCCTCTGGCAGTCCTCCAAGGACTACGTTGTTGGGGACCATATTTTCTCCTGTCTTCAACTTTTTTTCACCAGCAAATAAAAATGGTAAATATGAATCATCCACCATAATTAAAAGGTCTGTTTTTTTGGCATATTTTTGTTAGCATCTTATGTTTGTTTTCAGCTTCATTAAAAATATACAGTTTCTAAAATGTACTCTTTTTTGTAGTGACTGAAATAAATGTAGGTTATGTTTAATTTTGTGTAAGTTAATGAACTCTGCTTTAACTATCTGAAAAGCTAGATGATAAACTTAGGGCTGGAGGGAAAGTATTATTTTTTATGTGTTAGAATGATTTTTGCATCTTTAGAGTGTGTACAGGAGAGAATTGAGAAGCATTTTCTATATTCTAGAGATCACTAAAGTAGAATTTGTTGAATATTTTAAGTGAGTTGAGACCAGGTTATTTTTTGTAATACAATTTATTTTCATTATCATTTGCTTGGTTTTTTCCCCACCTCTAAGAATCCTCGGTTTAGACAAACAGTCAAACTACCCTAATTCAAATGAATTTAAGATTTCCATTGTATAATGCCTTTGCAAAAAAAATGGCCTTCTCAACATATTTTTCAAATATTTTCTGATGCACCGTAAAGCCTGACTAGATGAGGCGGGTGGGGTGTGAGAGAGGTGTGTGCAGAGAGAGGAGGCTGGCTTTTCTCAGACATGAAGATCACGTGTAATAGAAACATATATGAGAGAGACGCTAATTAGAAGATTAGGCGGTTGTCGTAGGGGATTAATTATTTGAATTTTAGGTTTCAGAGGGGAATGGTTTCTCCATGATAGTGTCCAGACTGTGCCCATGGTAATAACTAC
This sequence comes from Redunca redunca, assembly GCA_006410935.1. Taxonomy (NCBI): domain Eukaryota; kingdom Metazoa; phylum Chordata; class Mammalia; order Artiodactyla; family Bovidae; genus Redunca; species Redunca redunca. The sequence continues at coordinate 131,650 of SJYQ01019710.1, forward strand.
TAAAGAGCATGACGAGTGTAGATGGAGCTGATGTTTGAGGATTCCAGAAAGAAAATGGAGAGGATTTGGAGGATTCCAGAAAGAAATGGAGAGTTGGGGTCAGTCCACAGTGGGAGAAAGATTGGGCAGCAGGTTCATCTCGGTGATGGTTGAATGTAACGAGGAAATTGACTTCTTTGTTAACGAGGTGGAATCTTGTTGAGAATCTGTTCCTGTTTCTTGGAATAAAAAGGTTCTTATGGTGACGGGAACAGTTGACTCGTTTTTAGAGAACTATCTCTAGTTTAAAACAATCCGAAGCTGGCTGAGGCTCGTGGGAGAGTGTGTGTGTGTGTAGCTCCCCAGCATGCAGTCGGCACTTCGTAAACAGCACGCACTTCAGTGAGCAGAAGCGCTCTCGTCAGCACTACCGGATTACACTTGACCTTGAACAGCATGGGTTTGGACTGTATAGGTCCACTTACACAAGGATTTTTTCAATATAAATACTACAGTAGTACGCAGTCTGGTTGGTTGAATCTGAGGATTTGGAACTGTGGATGCGGAGGGCTCACGGTAAAATTATTTTCAGATTTCTGACTGCATGGGGTTCACTGCCTCCAGCCCCTCTGTTGTTCAGAAGTCAACAGTATATATTGATACTTCAAAGTTGCTGAGAGACTAGATCTTGAATGTTCTCACCACAAAAAAGAAATAGTTATGTGGCAGGGTAGAGGTTTTAGCTAATGCTCAGTTGGTAATCATATTTCATTATATAAAGTATTAAATCAGTTAATTATATCTCAATAAAAAATATTTTAAAGTTCTGAATTGACTCATTTAACTATAAATGGGTATTTCTAAGCTATTTGAAATATCGTAAGCTACTCTTAAGAAAAACTGTTCACAAATATCACTCTAGCTTATCATAGTCTTTATTCCTTATTGTTTGAAATGTCTAGCGAAGACTCACTGAATAATGGTGTCCTCGGCTTTGTTTCTGTTCCGGGAAGTTTTTCTAAATATTGATGAATTTTTATTTTTATTAAATATATCTGACATATAACATTGTGAAAATTTCAAATTGTACAACATGTTGATCTGATAATTTATATATTGTTCTGTGATCATCAGCTGATTACACAATCAGCTAGCTTAAAACTCAACATTCAAAAAACTAAGATCATGGCATCCGGTCCCATCACTTCATGGCAAATAGATGGGGAAACAATGGGAACGGTGAGAGACTTTATTTTGGGGGGCTCCAAAATCACTGCAGATGGTGAGTGCAGTCATGAAATTAAAAGTCGCTTGCTCCTTTGAAGAAAAGCTATGACTAACCTTAGCATATTAAAAAGCAGAGATATTACTTTGCTGATAAAGATCCATCTAGTCAAGGCTATGGTTTTTCCAGTAGTCATGTATGGATGTGAGAGTTGGACCGTAAAGCTGAGTGCCGAAGAATTGATGCTTTTGAACTGTGGTGTTGGAGAAGACTCTTGAGAGTCCCTTGGACTGCAAGGAGATCCAGCCAGTCCGTCCTAAAGGAGATCAGTCCTGGGTGTTCATTGGAAGGACTGATGTTGAAGCTGAAACTCCAATACTTTGGCCACCTGATGAGAAGAGTTGACTCATTGGAAAAGACCCTGATGCTGAGAAAGATTGGGGGCAGGAGGAGAAGGGGACGACAGAGGATGAGATGGCTGGATGGCATCACCGACTCGATGGACATGAGTTTGGGTAAACTCTGGGAGTTGGTGATGGACAGGGAGGCCTGGCGTGCTGCGATTCACGGGGTCGCAAAGAGTCGGACACGACTGCGCAACTGAACTGAACTGTGATCATCGTAGTGATGATTAGCATGTGCTGTTATGTTATATAATTATTTTTTAGTGGTTGGATTGATTGACTTCTCTTAGCAGGTGCGATGATTCCAGTAGTGTTGTCTGTGTTCACGATAGAGCACATTATGTCTCTAAAGCTTATGTATTACTTGCTTTAAATTTGTGTCTGTCTTTCCTCTCCCTCTGCGTGCTGTTAAGTAATGATCAATGTACGCTGAATCATAATTTCAGGAACATCAGGATCCGATTCCCCAGGACAGGCTGTGGAGGCCGAGGAGATAGTGAAGCAGCTCGATATGGAGCAGGTGGATGAGATCGCCACCAGCACTGCCACGTCGGCCAACGGGGCGGCTTACTCCGCTCAGGCCGCTCAGGCGAGGCCGTCAGTGAATAATGGCTTAGAGGAGGCAGAGGAGACAGTTAGTCGTGACATGCCGCCCCTTACAGGTGAAAAATATTTTTTTCTTATACATTTTCATAAAGTTTGTAAAAATGCAGTACTTCATATTTTTTCTTATATAGGCGGATTAAATGCATAAATTTTTCTTCCTTGAAATTAATAAAATTAAAATTGGAAATAAAGTGTTTTCTTCCAAATCTAGTCATTTTCAAATTGAATTTTTTAAAGGTTATTTTACCATTTTAGACACTTATAGTTTAATTATTTGTACCAATCTAAATTTAACACTGCTAACAAAATAATATGCCTACATTTATGAGCATATTTATTATAAATGCATGAGTTTTACATTCTTAAGCTCTGAAGTCCCTGTGTAGCGGTAATCTCATACCTTCAGGTTTGTTTCACGTATGGATGCCGTCCACGAAGAAGGAACTTCTGTTCCCGGGTCTCTGTACACAGACCTCGCAGCCCCATCTGGACCCTTTGAGAGGCCTACCGTAACTGGTAGGTCCCTGAGCCAGCTGGAAATATAGAGACATGTAGGGTCAGCATTTATTACCCAGCTTAAGAGTAATACTGAATTCAGCAAGCAAGTCAGCACGAATTATGCACATAATTTATTCCCGGGTGGCTAAGACGTGTAAATGAACTTACTGTTGACCTGTCACTTAATGCTGATTGCTTTCCCCCAAGTTACAGGCCTGTGAGATACAGACTGAAGCCAAGGCTCTTGACTTTTTGTTTGATATTTTTCTGTTTTTGTGGTTCTTTATTAACCTTTGTACTTATTTTTTCTGACGCCTGTGGCGACAGAGAGAGGATTTCTGAAACTTTAGTTTCTAGTGGGGAAAAGTAAGATTTACTCCATTTCTCGTTCACTGTTTGTTGCTCTAACACTCGTGTAATTGAACACCTGCTTTTTGTGACAGACACCGTTTATAAAGATGAGTAAGATATGCTCACTGACCCTGAAGAGCATATGATTTAGCAGATGAGCCAGGTATACGCAGAAATCACTGTGCAGGGTGCTGACGCTGGTAAAGCAAGCGAGTGAAGTGTGGAGGCGGCGCGCTGCGGCCCCTCTGGGAGGAGCGGGAGAGGAGCGCGCGCCCTGCTGGCGCCAGGGGCGGGGGGGCAGAAGCGCTGCTGCTCCTCAGCCTCGGGAAGGCCGCCAGAGAGAGCGGGGAGGGGGGCGGCCGGCTGCGCACTGGCGTGGCGGTGCGGCTTTAGATAACCTGAGCTCTCTGAGGTGGTTCTCTTAGCTTTAAAATGGAATAATAATTTAGAACTTCGGAGACTGAGATGAAGTGTGCTCTAGCATGAGGTGTTCAAATATTGTGAACACTTCCTCTCCCCTCTTTCTGTGGGTAAGAAGAGCTTGAAGCAGTCAAGTGGTAGAAGATGTGTTTTCTTTTTGTCCCCTTGTCCTCATGAATCGGTAACTGACATAAAGTTGTTGGAGATGAACAAAATTCTGCCTTACATGTCTTCATTTATTGAGCATACATACTGTATTGACTCTGAGAAGGTATTAATACATGAAAATAGTAAAAAAAAAAAAAAAAAAAAGGTCAGTTTTTGTCCTGAAAGGCTATTATCCACTAGTATTCCATTCCTGGGGCTTCCCTCGTAGCCCAGTCAGTTAAGAATCTGCCTGTGGTGCAGGAGACCCAGGTTGATTGCCAGGTCGATAAGACCCCCTGGAGAAGGAAATGACAACCACTCCGGTATTCTTGCCTGGAGAATCACATGGACAGAGGAGCCTAGCGGGCTACATACAGTCTGTGGGGTCGCAAGAGTCGGACACGACTTAGTGACTCAACCACCACCATTCCATTCCTGTAGATAAAAGGATGTAAAAGGGAGCTCACTCAGTCGTGTCCGACTCTTTGCGACCCCGTGGACTGTAGCCCACCAGGCTCTTCCATCCATGGGATTCTCCAGGCAAGGATACTGGAGTGGGTTGCCATTTCCTCCTCCAGGGGAACTTCCCGACCCAGGGATTGAACCCGGGTCTCCCGCATTGCAGGCACGCGCTTTATACCCTCTGAGCCCCTGGGGAAGCCCTACATTCCCTGTAGGTAGCTCACAGCAATTTCTGTTGCGGCCCATTAGTTCTTTCAGGCTGTTGTAATAACAGACTACCATTAGGCTAGGTGACATATAAACACCAAATATATCTCATAGTTCTGGAGTTTGGGAAATCTAAACCCGAAACCCCAGCAGGCTCAGTGTCTGGTGGGTATCTGCTTTCTGGTTCGTGGACAGCCATCTCTTGCTGTGCCCTCATCTGCCAGAAGCTTTGTGAGCTCTTTGGGGCGTCTCTTTTTAAGGCCATTGATCTCATCCATGAGGGCTCCACTCTCATGACCTAATGACTTCCCAAAGACTCCATCTCCAGACACCATCGTTCTGAGGGTTAGATTTCAGCACATGAATTTTGGGGAAACACACACACTCAGTCTAGCCCACCGTAAACTTTCATTTCTGAGACATTACCTGTGTAGCTTGTAGGGTATCTTTGTCCTCTCATTGAATTTAAGTTACAAATATTAGAAAATTCTCAACATGATTTCTGAAGCTCTATCAATTGATTGAATTTTATAGAATTTTTTCTTGATTATTTTTAAATTACTTGTAAGTGAGAAGTAAAATAATGGGTCATCTAAAGCACTGATTTCTATGCAGAGCATCATTTCTTAGCTTCCAAGATCGTAGGCAGCCTTGAGGTCCTGTGTAAGTCTGTAGGGGTTTGTGGGCCTCTTCAAAGACTGTTCATGGACCTTAAGTTGAAACCGCCTTCGGCTCTTTTTTCAGCACACACATGCACATATTAATGTTTAACTTTTGGCTGTGTCAGTTCTTAGTTGCGGTGCACAGGCTTCATAGTTGCAAGACGTTAGTTCCCCGACCAGGGATTGAACCTGCATTTCCTGCATTGAAAAGCAGATTCTTCACCCCTGCACCGCCAGGCAAGTCCCAGCATGTATACTGACTGCCTGTATGTGCAGTGTACTTTGTGAAGTATTACTGCTATAAGAGTGCCATGAAATTTTTCTTACACATACAAACATCATTCAGTTAGAAATGGGAATTTTGTGGAGTGTAGTTCCCTCATAATAAGCAGCAAGTTTCCCCTTGGTTGTCAGGGATTTAAATCTTGTTAGCCATGGTACAGCTTGCCGCTTTGTCTGTGATGGTTTTTTTTTCCTTTGGATCCGGAGTTAGATCTCTGTGTTAATAAAGCTACTTTTAAATACTGTTTGTAAATTATTTCTGTCTTATCTTTAACCTAAAATGCACAGGGCTTCAGGACAATCTTAATAAAAACAGTAAATATGTATACTTCATGGAAGCATTGAGTAAAAGCAACATTTTGTTTTTCCCTTTATTAAATAGCACCAGTAACACCAGATAGTGGATATTCATCCGCCCACGCAGAGGCCACCTATGAAGAAGACTGGGAAGTATTTGATCCGTGAGTTTTTATTTTTTCCTTTCCCTCTTGGGGCAGAAAGAAAGTGCATGTGTACAGGGGTGGCTGAATGGTATAGTGCAAGGAGCATCTTACTGTAGGTATTAATACTTCTACTGAGTTACTGAAATACTAATTTTCAGTTTTACTTACATGTTTTATAATTTTGGTTTAGTAGGTTAACTATGTCTTAACTTAAAGATGGGCTGAGTTTAGTAAGATGTTTTATATTTACAAAAAATAGAAATGTTGAAATTTTCTTAAAATTTGATTTATAGCTATTATTTCATCAAACATGTTCCACCACTGACAGAAGAACAACTAAACAGGAAACCCGCTCTTCCACTGAAGACGAGAAGCACACCAGAATTCTCCCTAGTTTTAGACTTGGTAAGTATATTGTTTATAGAGTTAGGAAAAATAAAGGAGTTAAATTCTTTTTAAAAAATATTAGCCCCAAATACCTAAAAGAATACAAGAGAGTGAATCGCCTTACATATACATTTACTGTAATAACATGCCTTAGGTGTTCTGAAATGTTTCTGTTTTAAGCACCATCTAATGCCAGGGCCTCCTATTGCATTGGTATCCAGTACCTTTTGAAAATAAGCTTCTATTTTTCTCTCCCCACTCCGTTGCTACTTTGCTATTTAAATTCAATTATTTTTCCAACACTCTTATACCTTTGTTCTGTTTTTTAATCTCCCAGTTAATTATAATTTCATGCCTAGATTGCAGTCTAGGGAATCCACAGGCATGTCCCCCTGAGGACCTGGGTCTTGAGTTAACCTTATGCAAGACCATACTCCTTTTCCTGTTTTTTGTTTTTTTTTTTGTATATTATCTCATACCAATAACTTTATTAATAGACTCTCAAAAGCATGACTTAATGGTGACTAATAAGACCTTTAGTATGCTTTCTTGGTGTGATTTTAAATTTATATTTTAGGGTACCAAGAGAGCTTTGAAAACTGAATATCTTACCTTTTCCTAACCAAATTTAATATATAGTCACCATTATTTACATCTGCCAGCAATTTCTTGATATTAGCAAAAATATAATTCATTATGTAATGTTGGAAAACATTTTACTATTTAGTCTTTACTAGTAACCTGTAATTGGAGATGTAGTTTAGTTCTCATTAATTTGTTTCTTATCTTAGCAAAAGGTTATTCTTTTAAATCTTAACTAGCAGGGACAGTTCTGAGAGTTCAGCACCTTAGCCTTTGGCCAAAGAGATAGAAGCTAGGTATCCAGAAGTCCTAAGTATTTAATGTGTATTAGAGGATTAAGTAGGAAAAAAGAAAGAATAATATTGAAACTGATTATGAGTAATTAAGATTTGATATGCAAGTTAGTGGAGAAACTGAAAAAGATTTCGCTAGATTTTTATGTTAGTAGTTGATACCATGATAGCAAGCTTGGCCGTAAAATTTTTAAACCAACATGAAGGGTAAAAAGAGAAAGAAAGATAAGAATTGGTGAGCATAAATGAGTAATTTTACAGATGTATATAAAGAAGAATGATTAAAATTTAGATAGGCTATAGATGAAGATGAGTAGTAGAATTAGTTACGATTCAATTAAAGGAGAGAGAATACCTTTTTAAAAGATACTAAGAAGATATCTTAATTTGTGTACTCTGATATGCTGTTAAAAGAAAAAATGAGGCATATCTAGGGTATTTTTTGCTTTTTGCCTCCACTGAGTTTACCGTTAGGTTCAAAGAAACACTGCAGCTAATAAAATGTGGAATCATAAGGTGTGAGTATTTGTATTTCATTTTAATTCATTTTAAGCATAAAGTGTTGTCACTTCTGCAAATGGAAGGCTTCTTGTTTTTCCTCCAGGATTTGAGAAATACAGGTATTTGCACATATCTTAGATGAATGATCCTCATATTCCTTTCCTCACAATGAGAAAAGAGAGTTTGGTAATCAAAGATGAGAAGTCTTGATTAACCGCTAAATTAGTTTACAGATAAGGAGCTATATATGAGTAAAAGACATATGTTCTTAAATAATTAGATGCTAAACTTCTATTGCTGAGTTGTGAAACTAAGAAGAAGAAAGTATCTATGTGGTTGAACAGAAGTGGGCAACTGCAGGACTGAGAGCAGTGATTCTCAGACTTGCCCGGCCATCCCAACCCTGAAAGACTTACTGGGGCATAGATTGCTGAGCTCCACTCTCTGCTCCCTGCTGAATTTGAATTATCAGAAGAGCTGGTGATCTTTCATTTGTCACTGGCAGTCCCGAGATAATGCCGATGCCACATGCAGTCCTAGTGGCCACCACCGGAGAACCAGTGACTTAGAAAACTCTGTCCCTGACTACTGTGCCATGCACGCACAGGAAGGTGTTATAAATATAAAACTCATGTGTTAAAGGGTGCTTTAATGAATGTTTTTGGTGATCATGAATACATATAATTATCACTGGAGATATCTCAGTGTCTTAGTTCATTCAATATGTGCTTTTTATTTTAAGGATGAAACACTAGTACACTGTAGTTTAAATGAGCTAGAAGATGCGGCACTTACTTTTCCAGTCCTTTTCCAAGACGTCATTTATCAGGTAATTAAAGCTTCTTAACTTGAATTTTGGCCTGTTAGATATTCTAAACCAAGAAATCCCTTGTAAAGATATGTGTGCGCGCGTGTGTGTGTGTGTGTGTGTGTGTATATATATATATTTTTTTTTTTGGCTAAAGTTTAAGGTGTTTATTGCCAGTGGATTTCATCTCTATTTTTATGATTTAGTAACACAAGGTAGCATCGTGCTAAAGGACTACATTTAAACATTGTCACCAGAAACACGTGGGCTTTTTCTACCCACTGATCTCTGCTAATTTCATAGCCTGTTTGCCAGCAGGTGGAGGCAGGAACACTGATACCTTAGGTCCCCAGGAATGGGGCCAGGTTAACATCTGGCAGTATTGTTGGTTTCCAAAGCGCAGCTCATGTGAAGAAAGCTCCCCTGTGGGCCACTGTCGCGGCCTTCTGTAGTGATGCGGTCTGCGGGCTGCAGGCAGTGAATCTAGGCTTCATTCAGATTCCAGGACGCTCTTCCAGCTACTCTAGGCACTCCGCTTTTACTGAAAAAGTTAGAGCGTGTCTCCTTCATTTGTGTTGATGGACAGGGAACAGTGCAGAATACAAATATCAGTTACAAATATCACTGCGAATTATCTGTTGACCATAGTTCTTACTTTTATTTGAGATTTTCCTATCATAAAATTTGAATTAATATGTGTGAATACATTTTGAGAACTACAAAGCGCCTTTCTACCCTGGGCGTTGTAGCAGCATTGCCTTGTGTCCCAGTTCTTGAAAGGCTGGCAGAGGGTCCAGAACCTTGCTGCTTGTCAGTGAAGCCAACCCAAGAGAGAGCTGAGTGAAGTCACAGCACGTTTACGAGGAGCGATGAGGAGGTGCCCACGGTTGCTTACGTGCTCTTAATAGGCAGGGTATTGGCGTGGAGTTCTCGGCACGTGATAGTTGTTAGGTCTTAGGAATCATAAGATTTTAGAGTTAGTTTGTGGTTCAGGATCTCCTTACCTACCTGACCTTGTAATTAGTCATAAGAGGGTTTATCTAAGCGCTTACTGTCAGTTCTAGTGCAGCCTAGGAAGGAATTGTGGGTATGGTGAAACCTGGACACTGTGTTTATTTCCCTTTTATGTAAACTGATTTTAGTTCTGATATATGATCAGAGGATGAACAGAATATGCATAAAAATAAGGAATTTTAAGACTTTTAATAACTGGATATTATTTAAGGTAAATCTTTCTCTTAAGCCATTTTCTGCCAAATAGGTTGTTCTTGTTCAGTGTACTTCAAAGACAGGAATCTTGTGGCAAATATAAATAGTATAGCAATATGTTCTCTCTTTTTAGCCTGATAACCTTGTTTTTATGTTCAAAATTGCCCTTAAAAACAATGGCTTTCAAGCTTTGAGTTTGGAAAAGAAAGCTATTACTAAAAAATACAAAAAATTACTTTTATGTGATTTCTTAAGCCTTCCAGATTTGAAATTTGTTTCTTACAGTTGGTTTGTCTGTTTCCATAATTTTTAGTAGTGAAATAAAAAACTTGGAGAGTGGATAAGTTTGATTTTCCTTTCATGAGGATCTCTTTTCAGTGTCCCCATAAAGGTGAATTTTTCCTTACAGCTCTCACCATTTCTTCTTTAGTTCTCTTCTGTGTAAAATCCTTATTATTTCGTGTGGATCCGGATAGTTGTCTTATTTTGACTAAAAGGCTCTTAGCAGTGCATATGATACTTTAAAAGTAATCTCCCTATGTACTGCATCTACCTCTGTGGAATTCAGAGAGCTCTTTCTTACATGTCTGAGTTCTGCTTTTTGAAACAGGAAAACTAAATGGTCTAGCTAAGTCAGGAAAAATGAGCAGGAAGTTTGAATCTAAGTTACAGAGACGACTGCATTTTAATATGATTTAGTTACTACGTTATGTACAGAATTTAGTTCCCTTTCAGTAAGTTGTTGAGGATGTCCATAGTTGATACTAGATTCCTGGTGTTGGCATAGCCATTCTGTCTACTTTTTAAAAATAACTTTGCAGAAATCTTGGGTTAGGGTTCCCCCAGTTTTCAGACCGGCAAGCTCCCTTTAAACAGGGAATGATGTCTTTTAAACTTTCAGTGGTGTTGTCTCCATCTACTGGCAAAGAAGAAATATACACAAGGGTCTGGGATGATCTAAGAGATTTTGGAGAAACCACATTATTAGGTAAGATGTGACTTATGTGTTTAACAACTACAGTGTAATGTGGCCCACTTAAAGGCAGACATCTGTAAAAGATTGTATGTACTCTTAAACAATAACTGGTTGAGATTTAAATTCACAGCATAAAATTAACCATGTTTGCGGGAACAGTTTCATGGCATTTATCTGTATGCTCTTGGATATGTCAGCTCTATACCATTTACATATGTATGCTTTAAAGTAAAGTGGTAGTGTTAAGATAGGATCAGAATTCTTCATCTGAATCAAAGCTAGAATAAAGTCCCCTCTTGGGGCTTCTGTTACTTTTGCTTTCTTTTTATGGTAAGTTTGTTGAGGTAGAACGATACCTAATTTTAATTCTGCTTGCTATTCTCTTTCAGAACAGTTTAAAATGTAATTTGTCTTCTGTATGTTTTAATAATTGTCTGTGTCAGGAGTTGGCAAACTTTTTCCTATAAAGGGCCAATTGTTATTATTTTAGGTTTGCAGTCTGTGTTACAACTACTTTTTCTGCCACTGTAGCGTGAAAGCAGTCTTAGCACATAACGAATGAGCCTGACTGCATCCCAGTAAAACTTTACCTAACAGAAATAAGTGATGATCTGGATCTGGCTCAAAGGCCATAGTTTGCTAACCCTTGGTCTAATAATTATGAGAGTATATGCAGTAAATTCACATATTCAAATTCTACATGGAAGTAAGTAATCGAATGTTGATCAAAATTCTTGTTAATATATAGAGAGATTTAGAATTAGATCCACTATACCCTGATTATGGACTTTCTAAGGTTTTTGCCTATGAAAGTTTGAGGGAAATTTTAAGGTGGTCACTACTCAACGTTTAAAGATTGCCTTACTTCTTTTGATTGATAAGTAGGGATCAGCTTAGTTAATGCAAGACTTAGAATAATGAAGAGATAGATTATTCAAGCCTCAATTTAGTACCTTGAGTGTATTTGAATTTCCATTTCTCTAGAGGATAAACCTAAAAGATCCAACTCAAATGAAAATTTTGATATATGTTACCACTGACACTGTATAGATTAGATAGATTATAGTTTGTGAAAAAGTCATTTGAAAGAGTGACTGAGTGTTTAAAGTGAGGGTGTGGCATTCACTAAGGCAAAGTAGATAGATTTTTTTGTTTGAATGTTTTTTTTTTCTTTTCCCTGAATTGGTAGTTTTTCCATGAATTGTTTTACAGTTAGATACTGGAAAACATATTTATTCGTAGAATGGTACAAATGCATTTGATATCTGGAAAAACAAGTGCATGATCAGTTCCAATGCACATGTTTTCATTTTTATACTTAGCTTATATTGACACATTGTCAGGAAATCCATCTCGTGGTGTTACTCAGTTAAGAGGTCTCCACTGTATTTAGTTTCTGTTCCTGCAGATCCACCAATTCAAGACGCTAGGTCATCTCACTCCCTCTTCCATCCAGAAGATGACTTCTATCCTCAAGCAGGACTGAATCAAAAGGCAGATTTTTCACTTAGCTCTTGAGCTGAACCACCTCCTCAGTGACCTTCCTCTGTCTCCATCAAGAACTGGAGCTCAGTTTTTTGAAGATGTAATAGAGCTACCCAGCCCAAACGTGGCTAATTGAAGACAAAAAGAAGATGCCTCATATGTTTCACCACAGTGCCACCAAACGTAACTGTGTTGTCCAACTCCTCATTCTGTAAAGTATGGCAGGGGCATCTGATTTTTGACTCTGTTCACCAATAAGACTTTAGCCAGTCAGTGGCTTTCTGAAGATCAGTAAAATCAACAAACTTTGGGTCAGCTGTCCAGAAATCAGATTGTGGTAAGCACTCAAGGAGAGATAGGATCCTATAGGGAGCTACTTGCTAAAGTATGCTTTGTTTTAATAGTAGAGGTTGCTTTTATGGGAAGAGTTGGGGGGAAAGGTGGGTGGGAAGCCCCATGTTTAGCAAAGCTCAGCCTCTTCCTCGGTATTATAGTTTGTTTTCTGGGAAGCTTACAGCCTCGGATAATTTTTGTAAGGATTTCAAATATTTTATACTACAGAAAAATAGAAGTAAAAGGTCGGTGGCACCTATCTTTCTTCTGCAGTCTTTCCTAGGAAAGTCAGCATTTTTGCTTGATGAAGAAAAAAGCAATTGTTTAAATGAAGAGTTCTGTTAGTAGATACTTAATCAAGCTTTTCCTCCCCTCATGCTCTGACTTAAATTGATACTGAACAGGAGGCATTTTGCTTTGACATTCATAAAGCATAATTTTATTGTCTAAAAGTAGTATGTATGCTTGTTCCTTAAAACATCTGGGGCCGTGGACACAGTATTGAGGATGAAAGTAGTAGTTTATATCTGATATGGAACAGTGTTTTTGATAGTTGGGAGTCAGCATTTAAAATAATTCACCACCCTACTAGTAAGTGCAGTCAGTCATCGGTACTGGTTTTCACCATGGCTTTTCTATTCCTTGTAAATGCATCTTAGAATTACACAGGGAATTCTTGTTCAGTAGCTGAAAATAGTTTGCAACTTTAGGAGAGGTGACAGTTGACTATTAAACATATTAAATTGGAGACTTAAGAATTTAGAATTTGGTTTTGAAGGCTTTGTGGGCTTTTGGGTTTTTTGTCTTTTTTTTTTTTTTGCTTTTAAAGTCAGTAAACTTGATTTTAAGAAACACATTAAGCCTTATATACACACATATACATACACATACACAAATATGTGTACATACATACTCAAATCGAAAAATTGTGTGTGTGTGTGTGGGTAAATGGCCATGACTTGAAAAGTATGCTTCATCGCTAATTTTTAATATGCCTTCTGTATGAATACATGAAACATTTTATCCCGTTTGGACTCCATAAGAAAATATCTTTTCAAATTTATCTCTATTTAATATAGTGTAAGGGTTTACAGAAGGGTTTACTTTGAGTTTCATCTGTATTGGTTATGATCTTTCAGTATTTGCCTATTCGTTCTCAGATTGACCCACCTACAGACACCATCCCCAGCAGCAATCTGCCTTTTATTGAAACTGTGTGAAGCAAAAGATGACTTGTAAAAGAAGTTGAGGCCTCCACAGGGTGTATCTGAGCAACCCTCTTTCTATGGAAAAGATTTGGGTTTTGTCTCTATGATCTGGTATTGATGCAAAGACAATGTTAACCAACTTAAATAATTAAGTAATCCGTTGACTTACTTTACCTCTTCTACAAGTAACGATAGAGTTTTCTCTTTTGAGTGTGGTTGCCCAGTCCTACCCCCATAAAATCCTGCTCTTTCCAGGTATTCTCCTTATGGCTGATTACTTTTAAATAATCACATGGATAGTAATAATTGCTATTGAGAGTCTCGACGTGCTGGTAGTGTTCTGGGTGCTTTATATGTATTAACTTCCTTACTACAGTAACCTTATGTAGGTGCTGTTGTTATACCCATTTTATAGATGAAGAAACTGAGGTGTACAGAAGGTTTAAAAAAATTGTCAGAGCCTCTTATATCCATGTGGTATATACTGGTGCATGTTTGCTGATACTCTTTCCCTTCTTCAGTGTTCTTGGTTTTCTGTTGTTTTAAATTCTTACTGCTGATTAAATAAGTAGTATCCACCAATCATCTTTTAATTTAAAGGTACCATACTCTTAAGTGGGTGAATACCACAGAATTTGATCTTTTCCTTCCTGCAACAGTGTAGCAATAAGTTCGAAGGATTTTATGGAAAAATATTAAAAGATACTTTTTTTCAAGATATGTTAGGGTCATATTATCTGTGCTTAAAACTAGAAGTATTTTTCCTAAAAAGATCTACATGTAAGAATTTTTTCCAGTTTTGCCGCAAATTCAGATTGTTGGGTGTCCCCTCGCTTTTTTTGGTCATGCTCATAAAGTCACCTGCATAACTAAGATAATGGTTTTGTTGCAGAAATCAGTATATATAACTGACATTGCGTACTTAGACATGAATTTGAATTTAGATAGACTTCCACAAAATATTGTCAGTTTGCAACTGGGATAGCTATTTTAATGACTTTTTATTAAGTCTAGTTCTGTTAACCAGGACTTCCCTGGTGGCTCAGACAGTAAAGCGTCTGTCTACAATGTGAGAGACCTGGGTTCAGTCCCTGGGTTGGGAAGATTCCCTGGAGAAGGAAATGGCAACCCACTCCAGTGCTCTTGCCTTGAGAATCCCATGGACAGAGGAGCTTGGTGCAGGCTACTGTCCATGGGGTCGCAGAGAGTCGGGCAGGACTGAGCGACTTCACTTTCACTTTCTGTTAAACATTTATAACCTATTAGCATCATCTTATATGCACAGTTAAAGAACATTCTCTTGTATTAGTACTAAAGAAAGTACAGGCTGACTGTCAGATATCATCTAAGTTTTGGTAAAATCAGTCCACAATATATTACACAAGATTAGTTATCACTGTTTTTATAGATATTATTCTAGTAGATTTTGTTTTAAAAGTTTACAGCGTGAACATATAATGAAACAAGTGAGGGGAATTAAGAGGTACACAGTTCCAGTTCCAAAATAAACTGAGTCATGAGTATGAAATGTACAAAAGTTTTACGTAATAAACATTCATAGCAGGAGCATCTTTGGGTAGTAGGCAGTCTAAGACATGGGTTTGTGTGTGGTGTTCTTATACACTAATTGTTCATTATTATAGCATTATGCATTAAGACTTTGACTTTTTCAAAATATATTTGGTTTAGTAATTAAAACTATTTGTTCTGTACCTAGAATAACTGCTGTATAGTTAAAGGAGCATATATACACCAGCCTGAAATGAAACTTACGGCCTAGTCTTACATTTGGGTGACTAAATGATTTTGGAGAGTTGCAAGTGTAAAGGAGGATGATTTCTGAAATACTAAGAAGTGGGAGAATGTAGAGAATAGGAAGTAAGTAGCGCGGGCTGGGAATCTTTGTTACGAGATGGCTAGGAGAAGAAAAGGGCGTCTGTGGGGTTGCTTTTGGAGCGTGCAGAGGCATGTCTGTGTGTATGTGCCTGGCTGTCTCTCTGGCCTAACCCAAGAAGCGGTGGTAGTCTCGTTGTATTGCGCATCCCTTACAGCTGGTCTTATTTCCTGCTGGACAGTGCTTAGTGCTTCTTGACTTCTGTATGTTTCTGCTTCTGTATGTCCATCCAGGCGACTTAGATCCTGCTGGCCTTGTGACTCTGTTTCTGTTTTTCTTTCTGAGATTTTGCCTTCACAGCAAATGCCAGAACCTCACGTGGTCCCAGTCCCCTCCCTGCTCGCTGCTGCTGTGTACCTTTCAGTCCTTTTTTCCCCTGACCGTCTCAGTTTCTGCTTGTCTTTTAATCCTGAAACGCCTTCCTGTGTTTCAAATAGTGAATCTGCTCTGAGAGTAGGAACATTTACAGTGAACGGTTTCTATTCTCCTGGTAAAAAAACACTCTGATGCTCTGTTCCCCCATCTCAGTGCTGCCTTTCGTCCCCAGTAAACAGCACATTATGAAAGCAGTGTCAGATTTTGAGATGTGTGTTACATTTTTAAGTGTGGTCAAAGTTGTAGAATCTTAACGACGTCACAGCTCTTACCTGATCCGGAAGTGCGAGGGATGGGAACTGTCCCCTCTGTTCAGGGTCCCCCTGATGGCGCTTGGATAGTGCTGTTCAAAGAGAAGTGCTCTTCCCTGGTGGGTGCATTCTGGGTTTCAGAGGAGACAAAGCTCAGCCTGTAGAGGCCCTGCTTATTTTAATTTACAGTATGAGCAAGTGATAGGGATATTGAAAGCAAATGGAAGCATTTATACACATGCAGAAATGAAGTATTTTTGGTTGTTAAATGCATTTAACTGCTTCTTAGCAGCAGACAGAGGGCTCTGATGGTTCATGGTTTATCATCTTCCATGAGATAAGGTTGACTGAAAAAAAGTATTGACTGAATTGATAGTTTTTTCCTTAACCATTACAAATATATTTTGAAGTGTTCCATAATGAATATAAATTGAGTTTGTCAGTTAAGGTAGTTATATATCTAAATCTGTCAGTTACTTGGATTATCAAATAAGGTGTGTTGAAAACTACCAAACGATACCAAATATTTTAGGATGCAAATATTAAAATTAATTAGAAGTGCAAATCTAGTTAAAATTCTTGTATCTCACCCTAAAGGACAGGGATTGGACACTAAGGATTCTGTTATTTGCTGGTGGTGGGAGTGTATGACTGACTTCATTTTTGATTAGTTAAAGCTGCTGAGATCAGCTGCCTTATAATAGGGTTAGAAGTGAGTAAAGCTTGATGATGCTGGGCTGCCCTGGTGCCTCAGACTGTAAAGAATCCCCCTGCAGGGCAGCAGACGTGAGTTCAGTCCCTGGGTCGGGAAGATCCCCGGAGAAGAGAATGGCAGCCCACTCCAGTGTTCTTGGCTGGAGAATCCCACGGACAGAGGAGGCTGGTGGGCCACAGTCCATGGGGTCGCGGGGGTCAGACACGACTGAGCGACTGACACGCGCTGACTTACTGTTCTAGCCTGTGGGCGGGAGTAGGGCGGCATCGTCTCCATGCCAGTGGTGGTCTGAGGTCTGTCTTCCGCAGTGATCGATGCTCAAGGAGACTCAGTGGCTGCCCTTCTGGTGTGTAGTTGTCCTATAGTGAGCGGTCTTGCCTTTCCTTCTCAATTGTGTTCATATTGCTTAAGGCAGGTTTATTTGCCTAAATCTGTTTATTATTAAATTCAATGTATTTAACAGATTTTTATCATATACTTACTATATATTTGGCTTTCTCTTACACTGTTTGGGCTTTAGAAATTACGAAGACTGTTAGTACATAGTCCCTTCCTTCTAAAATCCTTTGCCTGATTTCCCTGTTCTGCTCTGAAACATTCCCAGAACTATCTTTCTATCATAAGGTCATTTTTGTTTAGATGTGTACTGATGACACAGTTAAGTATGATGAAGCCTAACTTTTGAATTTGTTGCCACTACAACCGAAAAAAAAAAATCTGAATCAAGTGAATCTGGTGCATAGATGTTCTATAAGTATTTGCTTTTCATGCTTTTTGACTTTAATAATCACCTTTGAGTGAAGCACAAACTTTTCAAAAAATTTTTGTCACAAAATAAATACAATTTAAAGGAGTTACATTCTTTCGTAAATCAGATTTTAGTGGTCGTTCATGACTTCTGTTTCTTTGCTTCTTGAATGTGTTACAAGAGCTCCGTTAAATATAGGCAGAAAGACAGACAGAAATGGTTACTGTAGTCTGTCCTGACATTGTCAGTTGGTTTTGGTAACTGGTGTGTTTGATTATTGTATTTTCAATCTCAAGTAGCCCAGTAGTGCTAATTTAGATACCACATCTGAATCAGTAAGTGTAGAACAAGCTTGATTTCTGAAAAATTCTTGTTAGTTAAACCCACCAATCCAGACATCTCCTTCTTAAACATTATTTACCTTAATAGAAATTGAAAATGAAGGTATTCTTAAGCAAGTGAGAAAAAATTCTGAGTGATCATTGAGGAAGGTCATTGAGACAGGTCAGCTAGAGGTGGACACACAGCCTGCCTAATAATTGGATGGATGCTACCTGGCTGGAAGATGGAGCTGATTGGTGGATCAGAATCTCAGAGGGGAACCTGCCATTCTTAGTTTAACTGTTTACTAAAAGTACATTCACAAAGGTCTGTTATATGCTGCTATGTAACTATTAAAAAGTGAAATGATCACCAGCAATTATTATTACCCTACCAAAAGATTGTTTTAAGTGATTTTTGATATGTGAAATATATTTGGTCAAGTGGTACTTAGTAAACTTTTTTATTCATATGAACTCTAAATTATATTCGAAGTTAGAACATGTCTTATAAAGAAGTTGTTTCTGTTTCATATTTTCATTTCCTGAAGCGTATCTTTGTGTTTTTTCAGGTTTACGTGAGATTAAGACCATTCTTCAGGGAGTTCCTGGAGCGAATGTCTCAGATGTATGAGGTGACATGCTTAAGCTGACTATCTAAGTGTTTTTGTTTTGTTCAATGCAGTGCCCATGTCTAGACCATGTATAACGACTGCTTCTTTTCCCTGAATTTGTAGATCATTCTTTTCACTGCTTCTAAGAAGGTGTATGCAGACAAGTTACTGAACATACTAGACCCTAAAAAGCAACTGGTCAGGTAAATTCAATTAAGAAATAGTGGAAATGTCTGTCACACTGAACTATGAAATTATTATGATTCTATTTAATTTTGATGGCCATTTTTAGTTGGCTGCATTTATAGAGATTTGTTGTGTTAAATGGTGAAAATAAGTGATTTTGAGTTTTTACACCCCCAAACTCTCTTAAGAGTTCCTAATTAAACTCCAGACAGACGTTCTTTAATGGATACAAAGATCAAATGTGTCTATTCACTTGCACTCACTTCGGGGCGGGGGGAGCTGGGGGTACATGGAGTTTCCCTCACTTCGGGGTGGGGGGAACTTGGGGGTGCGTGGAGTTTCCCTCACTTCGGGGCTGGGGGAAATTGGGGGTCTGTGGAGTTTCTCACTGTGCATGATGTTCTCACTTAATGCCTCTGAGATAATGCATGTTACGTCATCTTTTTAATGACATAGAAATGAAAGTTAATTTTAACAAAAAAAATCAAATTAAACTCTTGGTTTTTTTTCAAGAGCAAATTTATCTTCCATGGAAAGAAAATGCTGCTTGAGCCTAATTGGAAATTGCCGTCGCTTTAGTCGCTCAGGCCATTCTGATCTGGGCTCAGTTCCTTGTGTATGTGTCCTAAGCCAGCAGATGCAGTGTGTTACTGCTTAGGTGGGGGTGTTTTCAGTGATTTAAGACAGTTTGAAAGTTAGCTTCATTACTGCTGTCAACTGGCGTGAGATACCAAGACTCAGCAGTCTTGCGCACCCTCTGAAGTATAGGAGTTTTGAATCTGTGAGTTCCGGTCAAGAGCTGAGAGGTGCAGGAAGAGGCTCCTGGAGGCTTTGGGAGCTGGGTGCTCATCTTCTTGAACATTTCCTCACATATTCTCCTAGTGGGAAACCCTAAACTTAATTTCTGCTGTTAATAGTACCTTTATTATTGAGTGGTTTCAACGATAGTGAAAGGCTTTTCCTAACGTCCACATTTAGGAGATTTTTCCCTCTTTTTTAAAAAAAAAACTTAAAGGACCAAACTTCGTCCTTTAGTCCGTTTCCATTTTATCTTCCATATAAACAAGCTTCAGACACACAAATGAAAATGGTATTTTATTTTCATAAAAGTATCTTATAGTTTATGCTCATTTTACCTGATAATAAAAGCATACAAGTGATTTTGCTCTTGATGACTTCACTCATTCTGCAGATTTCAATTTAGCACCTCCAATGTTCCAGGGAACAGTGGTGAGCAACATAAGCCCTTCCCTTTTGGAGCTTTCATTTTACTAGGGGACAAATCGTAGTCATGCAGTTGTAACGTTACAAGTTAAAAGCCTAGTTTTATAAAACCTACGCCATTGGGAGTTTAAATGTGTTTCATCAAGTTGTATTTTGAAAAACTTAAAACAGGAAAAGCTTCTTGAACTGTGCATTGCATGCACCAAGAGCGCTGTAGGGCATCACCTGTGTTGGTGACAAGGTCAATTCAGAAAGTCCCAGGAGTCTGAATGCTCATTCGATGACTAGCAAAAGTAGCTTCTTTTTAAAATTGCAAATACGTGCTACTCACCCTCAGGTTGGAGAAGGCAGTGGCACCCCACTCCAGCACTTTTGCCTGGAGAATCCCAGGGACGGAGGAGCCTGGTGGGCTGCAGTCCATGGGGTCGCTAAGAGTCGGACGCGACTGAGCAACTTCACTTACACTTTTCACTTTCATGCATTGGAGAAGGAAGTGGCAACCCACTCCAGTGTTCTTGCCTGGAGAACCCCAGGGACGGGGGAGCCTGGTGGGCTGCCGTCTATGGGGTTGCACGGAGTCACACATGACTGAAGCGACTTAGCAGCAGCAACCCTCAGATTCCTGCTAACTGGAAGGAGTTTATAATTGAATTAAAGTAATCATTAGTCTCCATATACATACTCAGCTAGCTGTCCCCTCTGTCTGGTGAGTTGCTGCTATTGGAGAAGTTATCAGTGTGACTTGCAGGTACCCACTGTACCTGCCTCCAATTTCCTCGTATCTGGATGTTTATACAGATAAAATGTAGGATCTTATTTAGGTCCAGCCAGAACCTAAATTCTTTTGTCTAGCCTTATATTTTCAAAGTAGGACTGTCTTTAAACCTTTCAGACGTAGATGATCATTAGAAAAAACTGTTTATACTATTACGTTTTGTCTGGTTTTAAGATTCTTCCCCTTTTCCATTACCATTGGCTCTGATTAAAATACCAGTTACTGGTTGTTCTTAGACCTATGACAGATTTTGTTGGTAGAAAATGCCCCTTTCTTAAAATTGGAGAATTAAAAATACTATGAATGTGTAAGTCCTAGCTCCTTAAAAATTGTATAATGGGATTAAGACACAAGGAAGCCAAACTACCAAATTATTAATATGTGCAAGGAGGGTTTCAAGGTGATCTGTACCAGTTATTAGTAATGCTCAGAAACCAATATATTTTGCGTGCTAAATAGAGATTATATAAATATATCATGTATATAAATATTACAAAACTTAATAGCTTTCCTTTTAAAAATGATATAGCGTTTTTCAGTTTTTACTGGTGAAAGATCAGTTTTGTAACTTAAATCTGAACTCATCCTTTCACTCAATCCTTGTTTTTCAAATGATCACACACACAGTTAAAGCACGGGTGTTTGGGAAAAGTTGAAATGATGGAATGTTTTGGCCTCTGCACCTTTCCTCAAAATCTATAAGAGAAACTAAAAACTTTTTTTTTTTAATGCCAACACGGAAACATTCCTTCTTACATTTTCTGTTCTGGCATGTGCAGGGATAGGGAGGCGGTGTGGTCTTCTGGTTAGAGCAAAGGACTGGGAGCCAGGAGGACCCTGGGTCCCATTGTGGGGCTAACCGCTGACTTACTGTGTGACCTTGGGCAAGTCACTTGACCTCCTTGTGCCTCAGTCAACCATCTGGAAAATTGGTTAAAAAGCAGGACCTCGATGACAACCAGATGCTGCATCTGAACTGAGCTCTCCTGGGTAAATAAATTACAAAAACAATTTACAGAGTTTTTCATCACTCTTTATCATTTAATATAACATTTTGGGATAAACCAAAGTTCTTTAAGACATGGTACTATTTGGTTGTAAGGTTTCAATAATTGCTAAGAATTTTTATAAGACCGTAGCCCGAAGCCTAGGCCCACACTTGTAATTGAATTTCCTTTGTGAGAGAAAATGATAAGGCTTAAATTGTAAAGCCTGTGGTATGTGTATTGTATATATGTTTCAGTATGTCTTGTGCTTTTTACAGATACAGTATCTTTTAGTTAATTTGTTTTTACTTTTATGTTTAGGCACCGGCTTTTCCGTGAACATTGTGTTTGTGTACAAGGAAACTATATAAAGGACTTAAATATCCTTGGAAGAGATCTTTCAAAGACTATAATAATTGACAACTCACCGCAAGCCTTTGCATATCAGGTAGGAAGAAGGCTGCTAAACAAGCTCAGACGAACGCTGCCAAACAGTATGATGGGACCGCAGGGTTTTCACTGGTGGAATTTCCTTGTTTAATGTCATACTTAGAATTAGAAGTGCCAAAGTAGTATATTCCTTGTGGAGCTTGTTCTTTTAAATGAAATGCAACACACATGTCAGTTTGGAATAGTAAAGCCCTGAGAGTGGGCTGTAAGGTGGCGCCACTCGATGGCACTCTCCTTGTTGCTGCGTGGCTGCTGAGCCGTGTCTGTTTTGCAGCCCTGTGGACTGCAGCCGCCAGGCTTCTCTGTCCATGGGATGCTCCAGGCAAGAATCCTGGAGTGGGTTGCCATTTCCTCCTCCAGGGGATGTTCCCAGCCCAGGGATCGAACCCAGGTCTCCTGCACTGCAGGCGGATTCTTTACCACTCGGCCACTTGGGAAGCCCCAGTAGCGTTCTTACCAGTTGTTAAATCAGTGATTTTAATTGTAAACAAATTTGAGAATGACACTGTGTTCTTCTGGTCTGTTTAATTTGACATTTTGAAATCTTAGACTGTTTTGTCAATATATTTATACCCTTTGTCAATGTTTCTTAGACATCTAAATTCAGCTCTAGTTGAGTTCAGTGGCAGTCCAGTGTTGAGGACTCAGCACTTTCACTGCTGAGGGCCTGGATTCCACCCCTGGTCAGGGAGCTAGGCTCTCATAGGCCATGCAGCACAGCATAAACAGATAGATAGATACATACGTAGGTAGACAGAGAGACGGGCCATCTTTGCAAGATAGATTTTTACATTGAGTATGTTCATGAGATACGACTGAGATATTTGTCAGAATAAATCAGTGCAGAACTGGGACGTGGGAAAGGGGTTGGGTGTAGATGAAACAAGGCTTGCCCCCAACTTCTGTGTTTCAGAGAGCCCATAATAAAACACGGAAGAGAAGGCATACAAGGAGGAAGGTGGCACATGACATTGAAACATGTTCAGTGTAGGCCACTGCTTTTCATTTCCTTGCATTTAAAATGTTTTTAAGAATTGGTTTGTAGATGAAATAATTTGAGTTACCCTCCATCTTAAACACAGTATCCTGTGTAAATATTAAAAGATATAATATCCTAGAGAATATTTACCATAAAACAAATATGGTTTGTAGCTTTTAGATTTCAGTGAAATACCATTGAGTCAGTTTGTTGTGTTCCTGCTGTGTTTCAGGGTATCTTGTTAGGGAGTAAAATTTGTCAGGAGTAAGCCAGTGAATGGGCCACAGTCCTTGGGTATTTGCTTCTCGCTGTTGGAGACGGCAGTGTTCCTTTATTCAGAATGCCTCGCATTGACTGATATTCTCTAACGAGTAATGTTAGTCATATAAACACAAAACTTGCTTTAATGAATATTTCTTGTTAAGTTTTATGTACACTAGACTGTGGCTACCCTGGTGGCTCAGATGGTGAAGCGTCTGCCTGCAGTGCGGGAGACCCGGGTTCGGTCCCTGGGTTGGGAAGATCCCCTGGAGAAGGAAATGGCAATCCACTCCAGCACTCTTGCCTGGAAAATCCCGTGGACGGAGGAACCTGAGAGGCTACGGTCCATGGGATCACAAAGAGTCGGACACGACTGAGCGACTTCACTTTCACTTAATATAGACTAAGAATTACTCTAAAAACCAGTTAGGTTTCAGTTTATTCCTTAACATCTGTGTCTGGCACTATTAAAATGTCAAAGAATGTGACAGGCGTAAACTGATGGCATTCCTTTTCTAAAGAAACTTAATAGATTGATATACACTGAAATCTGTTATTCCTTTTTACAGCTTTTCCAGCTTAGGCAAACTGGAAATGAAAGTAGAGTTAATTCCTTATTTATCATTTTAGCTATCTAATGGAATCCCTATTGAAAGCTGGTTTATGGATAAAAATGACAATGAACTGCTAAAATTGATTCCATTTCTGGAGAAGCTAGTAGAACTGGTAAGCATATCTTTTCATTCTCTTTCTGTTGGGTTTTTGTTGCTTTCACTCTATTGAAATAAATCTTTTCAGTTGTTTTATCTGTACTGATGTTTTAAGTAAATGTGATAAGAGATCAGGGCAGAAGTTGAAAAAGTTTATACCGTGTAAATTATATTATGTTTATCAGTATTTAAGATTTTGTACATTGTTTTATTTCACCAAACTTTCTATGGCAAGTCACTAACTAGTTGTGTTAAATCGGTTTTGTAGTTCAGGTCTAGAATTAATGCTTATGGTACTGAAATTTTATTCTGGGAATCTTTTCTGCTATATCCATGGATTAAACTTAAAACTACTGTGTAAAGTAGACTTCAGTGGCTTAATGCTTTCCCTGTCTTTCGGTCTGATCTCTTACTGCGTCACTGTTCTTACAAAACTGATACATTAATGACAGGCTTTTCTTTTTAATCTAAATTTAAGTTTACTTCTATGTAGTGTCTTTGTATTTGGCAATAATAATAATAATAATAATGTAAATTATAAAATAAGTAGCCATCGTTTCCCTGCAAAGTAAGAATGTTCTTAATGCTGTGAGGCTCGTGGCTTTTAAGTTACGTGGCTTTTAAAAATGTCTGTATCCAACAGAATGAAGACGTTCGACCGCACATCAGAGACCGGTTTCGCTTGCATGACTTGCTGCCCCCTGATTAAGTACAAAGACTTGTCAGATCGCTGGAGGGGGAGAGGATGCAGGACCCTTTTGGACTAAAACAAAACATTGCCATTACTGTTGAAATTTTGCATTTTTGTACCCCGTCTTGCTTTTCTTATCTTGGTGCCCAATAATAATCAAGGGTTACAGAAAGAGACTTTGTCTCAGATTGAATACACACAGCAGGTAGGCGAAAACAGGAGCGTCTTTAGAGCGAGTGCAACTCCAGTGAAACTTTTCGTGTACAGGACACTGCAGCTTATAAAGAGTTCTGCTTCTGCCACCAGCAGTTTGACCTGTAGTCACACAGGATTTTATGATAATAACAGAGATGAAAATGGACTTTTATTTTCTCTCTGTTTGGTGCTCTAAGTGGGTTTGTAGCCACTTTTCTGTTACTTTAAAATTCTCATTTCAACAGGAATGGCCAGTAAAAGTTGTTTTATTTTTCCTGTTAAGGTTTATAACCTTTTTACATTTTTGACCTGTATTGTTAATAGATTAGAATCTCATTATGCATTCCTTTTAGTTGAGGCGCTTCCTAGTTTTCTGGAAATAGTAAATTCTTAGTTTTTTATTATCCATTTGAATGGCCGTTTTCCTGCTTTGTCTGCCTGCATATTGTATATTTGTTTAAAAAGATCCCCTACTTTTAGTCCATGTAAGTTTCATTTAGAGAGAACATGCATTTATATTTTGTTTCTGTAATATTCTACTGTAGGTGAAATCTTTTCAAAAATCAAGAGACTGGGTAGGTAAGAATATATGAATGACTTAATATTCAAAAGATGTAGACCATTGTGATGGCGTGTGTTCCAAGTGGTACTATCTCGCAGTGGCACACAGACCTGATGGATAAAAGGTATACCTCAGACCTCACTGTGCTCACCAGTCTTTGAGGAGGATGGATTGGGTCACCTGTTGGGCTTGATTTGGTTACTGATGCCTTTGGTTTTCTCCAGGAATGAAGTATTCAGCACAGCGATTCAGTATTTTTAGTTACTTTGCATGGGCTGGTAGTACCTCTGTTATGCTCTTGGTTACAATCAATTTAGACTCTGTGTAACAGTCTTGGTACCTTGCGGCAGCTGTGCGTAGCCCGGGGCCCAGCAGACTCCCCGGCCACCAGTGCAGTCAGTGTGCTCTCTCAGTGGCTTTCTATGCTGTGTGAAAACAGTCTTCAAGCCGTGGTTCTCTGATGCAGCTCCACAGGAGGCTGATATTTTTATAGTGGCGTGTAATCTCTTTTTCGGGAGGCTTTTTATGGAGGTAGAATTTGTAAAAGTTAGGATGCTTCGCCTCTCAACTGCATTAACATGCCATAGGCTCAGACTGTTTTTGTGTAAAGGATGTCAAAGAACGGCACTTTTTCTAAAGAGAAGTTTGATATTTTGTATGCTTGTTAAGAAAGTACAGTATTGGAAATTAAAGGTGGACAACTGATAATTGAGGAGTATGTCACTTAATTTTTTATGTATATTACCTGTTTACTTGTACAACTTATTGTACAAATTACATGCAGCTTCATTTTCAAATGAATCCTTAAAATAAGGAAATCTTTTTAGGAAAACATGTAATTTTTGTATTTTTGATTTTAAAGGCATGAGTTATGTCGATTTTCAGTGTATTAATGAAGATTTTAACTTTCATCAGGCTGAGTGTTTTCTTACTGTATTATCTGCTGTGTGTGTAGCTAGCATATTGTGTCACTGAGCTGTTTAAAAATCTAGCATGTAGAGTAAGCCTGTTTTGTGGAAAATCCTTATTCATTAAAAAAATAATCATGGCAGATTTTCTGCAAAAAAAAAAAAACAAAAACATTTGCAATTCAGAATATTGGGGGTTTTTTTTTGTTTGTTTTTAATTTAAAGAAAGGTATTTTGCTTGCAGGAAAAAACAATACAGATTCATTTNTTTCTGCAAAAAAAAAAACAAAAACATTTGCAATTCAGAATATTGGGGGTTTTTTTTGTTTGTTTTTAATTTAAAGAAAGGTATTTTGCTTGCAGGAAAAAACAATACAGATTCATTTTAATGAGAATCTTTGAAATGTATTTATCTTTAGGGCATCTGGGCATCTTTATGCTGTTTGTCTCCTGTCTTTCTTGAAATAAAATGTACATACGTTACCTTTACATATGCTCTTGCTCAAAATTGTGAACCTGGTTACATTTCTCCTTGCTCCCTTTTTATGTTCAAACAGCAAAACCTATATAAGATCTAAACTTTCAGCTTACATTATAATTGCTGAAAGCTTTACCAGTTAAGTACATATGTAGACTCTATGGGCTTTCCCAGAACCAGAAGGGAAATGTGGGCACCTGTATAAACCATTGTGCCGACAGGCACTTTAAAAACTGCTTAACCACTGTTTGTTTGTGAAGCTGCTTTGATCCCCTACTGGAGAGTTCCTTTAAGTCAGCTGACAGATGAATCAAGCCTAACAAGATTCTGTAAAGAAATAAGCTAAGGGAAAATTTTCTATGGCCTGAGAAAATTTCTTGATATCAATTTAATATGTTTTTTTCATTACTTGGTTTAAGTCATTTTAAATTTGTTATTAATACAAAATTTAGAATACGTCAGAGACCGTTATCCAGCTTCCTTCCTCCCTAATATGTTTTATTAGTCCTTCTTTCCTTTATCTGTTGGTAGA
The DNA here is from genome assembly GCA_006410935.1 of Redunca redunca. NCBI lineage: Eukaryota > Metazoa > Chordata > Mammalia > Artiodactyla > Bovidae > Redunca > Redunca redunca. Next base: position 158,972 of record SJYQ01019710.1, read on the forward strand.
TGTCATCTTACACATTTCCATTTAGTTAAATGGGGGTGTTTATGAATTGATGTGCCCAGCCCCTTCAGTTCACACAGGAAACGTGAACTCTTAGAAACTGACCGCAGTGAATGCAGGAGAGATGGGTACCTGATATGACGCAAAGAAGGTGGCCTGTATACACATCACAGCTCTGAAGTGCATACTACAATTGCGATATTCCCAGTGGTAAATGTCTGACTTTTAAAGACATTCTTTTAAATATTTGTATTGTTGTTAGGATGTTTTAATCAGTTGTGTTTTTTAACGCCATGTAATATATGTAGCCCTGATCAGATTTATAGCAGCGTATTTCTCCTTGGGTCTTAAAGTTGACAACAATTTAAAAGCATAAATTGTTTTATATTAGCTAGTATGTATATTTATTTACCCAATGGCTTTATCTTATTTCCCAGAATTTGGAGGGGGATTTGTTGAAAGCATTGTAACTTCTATAAATGGCTATTTTCTTGTAACTGTCAGTGAAAATGGATGTGTATATTGTTTTTTTATATTTCTCTGGTTTTCCTGGTTTGTTTGTTTTGGGGGGTTTGGGGGGGATGGTTAAACATAGAATCTTTTTTTAAAAAAAAAAAAGGTTATCTTTGGCCAATGACTTTTTCAATTAGATATTTCTTTCATTTAACCATCTAAAGAAGTTTGTTTTCCATTGTTTTGTTCAGTCAACTTTCCTGAAAAACAGAGACTTCATCTCATCAATGAAGAACACATTTCATTATTCCTACAAATCTTTACAGCAAGCACAGACTTCTTCATAAGGACCAGATCTTTTCCACGTCTTCTGCCAATCACATAAAGCTGAAATGTAAAGGACACTGACGCCTTCATTCAATTGCACTAACATGATGGTGTTATATACTACATCATGAGCTAGTTACGGTTTTCTGACCTGAATTCTCTCTGTCTTCCTAGGTATTTATTTGTTATCTCTTTTAATCTTGTGTATCTAAATTAACTTAGTGTTAATAGTCACCCACCGAATAACTATGCCAAGCAACTAGGAAAGAATGTTTATTTTATTTCCCCTTATAGGGGAAGAGTGGACTGGGAACAAAAGTGTATGGGCCAAAAGGCCTTAGGTTGTCATTCATCCACTTTCTTATTCCTCTCATGAAGCTATTTTTGAGTATAATATTTTTTTCAGTGCTTGATTATGTCATTACTTTTCATGTCTTCCCCTGAGTTAAAAGCCTACTAGGAACCTGTATAAAATAGAATTTGAAAATTCAGAATAGGAACCACAGAACTCAGTATCTTATATCTAAATACTACGTAAATTATAATTGGAATCCACGTCTCAACTCACTAGGATACATTTTTATAAAATGTTTCTCTGTATCTTGAATTAAAATTACTTGCCCAGAGGCAGAATTCCAGGGTTATAATGCATTTTGAGAAACTTTTTAAAAGGGGAGTTGAGAGCAAGAGGTTTATACTTACTTTATGGTTTTGATACTAGTATTTTAAAATACATCAGTGGTTCCCAAACCTGATTGTTCATTTGTGTTACTCTGTAGAGCTTTCGAAATACAGATTCCTGAGGCCTTAACCTCTGCAAAATTGTCTTTTGAGTCTAGAGTGAGGCCTGAGATTTCCGTGTTTTTTAAAAGCTCTCCAAATGATTCTAATAGATTTGGGCAGTCACTGCTTAATGTGACAGTGGTTTGAGAGTAGGCAACAAAATACAAAGTTTACCAGATATTTCTTTGGGTGGAGTTTACCAGATTTCACAGAACGTATTCAGGATACATGGAGGAATAAAGAAGATTGAGGCTACTGCTCATTATCATTGTCTTTCATACTTTTTAAGAGTTTGCGTTTCTAGCACTTGAAATAGTTGATCATATACACAGCTGAAGGACGTATCCCTGAATGAGACCATTATATATATTAACTGTAAAATATTTCACTATTTTTTTATTTTATAAATCTTTGTAGAAATAAGCAATGAAATACTACTCTCATCTTTTGAAATGGGATTTTTCAAGGCAGTGTCCTTTTGGCATTAAGGTAGGGGGGAGTTAATATTCTCTCTGCCTTTTTCCACATGAATCAATATAAATCATGGACATTTAAAATACTCGATTTAATTTCTACATATTTACTATGCAGTATAGCCGTGAACAAGTAATGTAGATTTAGTTTTCTCATCTTCAAATGCCCTGATCACCCTACCTCACAGGGTTGTTGTGGGGATAAATAAAACTTTTATGGAAGCACTTTTCTTTGGTGATGTTTTATCAGCCACTGGAAACTATGATCTCTCACAGCTTACGTTTGTATAGTGCTTCGTTTACAGGCGTGCAGTCTCTTCACGTTGCTTTCCCTTTGGGTGGGTGGCCCCTATGGAGCAGAGTAGGCTGGACACGTGGATGTATGTGGCTTAGTCCCTTTGCTGTTCACCTGAAGCTCAACAGCACTGAGAGCCAGCTATGCCCCAGTGCAGACAGAAAGCCTGTGGGGCTGGGGCGACTGAGCCGGAAGCAGGCTGGAAAGGGGGGGCAGTGCCGACCGGGAGCCACCCGTGAGCGCCACAGGTGCGCTTGGTGAGGCGATGCGGAGTGGGAAGCAGGTGGGCGCTGCGGAAATTAGAGCGCGGCCATCAGACGGTTTGGGAAATCTGGTAAGTGACTGGGGTAGCAGGCTTATATAAATGATGCAAAGTTAGCATTCTCTCAGTGAACCAGATGAACGAGAGCTCTTAGTAGCTCATATGATGAGCTTTAGTTATATGTTTGACGTATGACAACCCTTGAAGGTACCTTTGACCGGGCTTCCCGGTGACGGTTGAAGTAATGTGAAAACACGGCTTTACTATGCCAGGCTCTGGATGGCAGGAGAAAGCAAGCCTGACGCTGCTCTTGAGCTGTGACAGCCCAGCAGTGGGGACGGACGTTGTTGAGAAAAGGGACGTGAAGCAAAAGACTCCCTTGGAGAGTGCTAACCGCACTGGCTGAAGTATCTGTGCAACATGGAATGTTAAGCCAAGGGAATGCGTGCATCAGGTTTATTTTAGAAAGATCACTGGCGATTGAGTAGGGAATAGATTGAATGGGTGACCAGTTAGAAGAAATACAGGTGTGGACCTAATTCTCCATGCAACCAATTTCCTTTCCCTGTGATAACAGATGGTCAAAATGTATTGGGTGCTAGCACCATGAATGGGTGACCTGAGCCCAGAGGTTGGTACAGCTCCAGGGGGAGTGTGGCTTGTCCAGGTTAATGACGAATAGAAAGGCGCTCATAGAAAAGATGTATAGGAGTTGAAAGGAGACCTGCTGTCTGATTTCGTGTTATGGGAAGGCTCTTCAGGGAAGGAGGGTAAAAATGGAAAAAGTCATTAGTTTCTACCTCAAATCAGTGATTTTGGCATTTTATAAATTTTTTTACGGCGGGGCACACAGCATGTGTTGTCTTAGTTCCCTGGTCAGGGGTTGAGCCCAAGCCTCCTGCATTAGAAGCGTGGAGTCTTAACCCCTGGGACCACCAGGGAAGTCCCTATATATGAGGTTTGACTTGGTGCACTGATCTCTAGGCTCACTGTCATTCATTAACCTTATGAAACTAAGTCACAATCGGATGGCTGCTTGGTAAGGGTAGAACTAACGAGAATCCTAACGGCTAATACCAAGGCGACCGGACGCGCTCATCTTCATCTCTACTGGGCATCTGCCAGAAGTCTGCAGGGCAACTTAGCCTTATTTCTGGGGACTGTGAAAATCTTGTTTTTCTAAGTCGCTTTAGTCATGTCCGACTCTGTGCAGCCCCATAGACGGAAGCCCACCAGGCTCCCCCGTCACTGATATTTTCCAGGCAAGAACACTGGAGCGGGGTGCCACTGCCTTCTCCAATGCATGAAAGTGAAAAATGAAAGTGAAGTCGCTCAGTCGTGTCCGACTCAGCGACCCCACGGACTGCAGCCCACCAGGCTCCTCCGTCCATGGGTTTTGAAGGCAAGAGCACTGGAGTGGGTGCCATCGCCTTCTCCACCTATCCCCTATCTCACCTTATTTCTGTTAACATTGAAGAGACATTGTCTTAGAACATCTTTAAGCAAGTTAATAGAGATGTCTACGTTACCACTTCAGAAATGGTGTTGCTTTCCTGAGTCTTCACCTTGGTGTATTTGATTAAATCTGCCACATTTTTAGCCAATTATTTACTACTTCCTAGTTCAGGTCATGCTACAGTGTTGGGCTGGCTAGTAATACAATACAAAAGCAGTTTTCTTTGGGACCCAGCTCTATTAATTTTCTTTCGAGGCTCTCCCCTCTCATGAAGAAATACAATGGCCTGATGGGTAGATTTTTGAGAAAAATGCCTAGAAATTTATTCATGCTTACATTCCAGTTTATTAAGTGCCCACTATGTGCCAAACAGACTTTAGTATGGCAGACCTTAGCTTCTCAAGATTTCTCACCTGCAGATAAGACTACTAGGATGTATTTGTTAAAAATGTTAGCTGAGGCCAATAATGGAATTGACTGGACAGATACTGGAATACCTCATGGCGTTTAAAGAAGAGCTGGACAACTGGACCTCAAGGGAAGGCGAGGAAGTAAGGTGGTTTGGGAAATCATCACTTCAGCAGGAGGTCTTTCCTTCAGGCTGTTGTCATCTGCCACCAACTCCCAGGCCTAAGAGTCTTGAGTTCCAAATTCTAAAGTTCTAGGAAAGGATATTGCCGGGGTCCAGCCCCCGCAGGATCCAGGGGAACCTGAAGGAAAAATGGCATCGGTGGATGATTTAGAGAGAGATGAGGAAAGAATATTGTAGATAAGAAAATAGAGGAGAGAAAGAGGCTGGTATTCCTTGGTTTACATAGCCAATAAAACTCCGAGACAAGAAGTTTGCCCTGTTCACGGAGGCCACAGGTGCCCTCCAGGTCTCCAGAGGGAGTGAAGATGCAGAACGTCTTCCCGTTCAGGTCTCAGAAATGTGGGCAGATAAGTGAATGCAGGGAGCCTCTATGCTCCAAGGGATCAGCCTGAAAAAGAGGGAGAGGGAGAAAGAGAGAAAAAAGAAAAACCAAGCTTCTTTGGTGAGCGAGGCCCATTATTTTTATTTTCAAAAGGGTCTTTTATACCTTTACTTGTACATAGAGGGAAATGAAAGATGCAACGTCATACAGAGTCAGCCCAAACATTACATCTGTTTTGTCTTTATCGAAACCAGGATTTTTTCTGCAAATCTTTCCCATAGACAATGTTGTGTACATTATCTTCTGGCCTTGGAGGCCTGTGGACATTTTATGACCATCTTTTGATAAAGGCTGCTCAACCAGAAAACTTATTTTCCCTTGAAATTTTTTTTTTTCTTTTTACATTTCTAATCTATGACAGCCTCAGAAAGTATTAAACAAGTAACATTTCTCAGGGAGCAAAGGTGTAGTGAGTTACAAGAAAGAACCAATTAGCTCAAAAGTCTGATGTGGTTAATTTCAAGGCTACACTTGTTTTTCTTACTTTCCAACTATGTTAACTAATGCACTCCCAGGTGCACAGTGGATAAGAGATATGGGAACTTGGCAACAAGCACTGGCCCAATAATGAAATCCTACGCCAGCACTACTCTAATAACTTTTAACTCTTTGAAAGGCTCTATGTTTTAGGCTACCTGTGCCTCTCACAGTTGGGGGGCTGTAAACAATCACATGCTAGTTGTAAGTCTGGGGAAACCTGCCAAGCAAGCTAGAATGCTAACAGATGGGGTTTGAGCTGAGACACTCCTTTTATATGCAGTAGACTGTAAACTGGAGCTCCAAGTTAACTTTTTCCCAACAAAGATGGTCGGGGATAGCCCCCTGTTAATGTCAGAGGAGTTGGTGAAAGTTATGAAACAGTAAAACAGACAGATTCTGGTGTGGGGGGAGATGCTCGAGAAAGCTTAGGGAGGCCCTCGAGTCCTGAAGCCTTGCTTATCAGTTCTCTTCCACACGACCTTGTCACGGGTGGGATCTCCCGTGGTGGCTCCCAGCAGTATATCTACCTCAAGACTTAAGAAGCTTAAGATCTCTCTCGCAGGTCTGTGGGCTGACTGGGCTCAACTGGCAGCTCCTGCCCGGGGTCTTCTGCAGCAGCTGTGCTCAGTCGTGTCTCTTTTGTGACCCCATGGGCTAGCCCGCCAGGCTCCTCTGTCCACGGGATTCTCCAGGCAAGAATACTGGAGTAGGTTGCCATTTCCTCCTCCAGGGGATCTGCTCGCCCCAGGGATCGAACCCTTGTCTCCTGCATCTCAGGCAGATTCTTTACCGTTGAGCCACCAGGGAGGCCCAGGGGTCTTCTGTGATTACATTCAAATGGTGGTGGTAGACTGGGAATTCCCTGGTGATTCCGTGGTGAGAACTCTGAGCTTCCACTGGAGGAGTCTCAAGTTCAATTCCTCATCAGGGAACTAACATCCTACAAGCTGCACGGCCAAAAAGATGTTGCTTGTGGATGGAGTCGTTTGACAGCTCAACTAGGCTGGACATCCAGTATGGCTTCTCCGCTCCCATGTTTGACATCTCTGCTGAGATAATCTGAAACAGCCAGGTGCTGGCTGAGTATTTCTCTCTCCTTAAAACAGGTTCAGACCGCTCCAGTTCCAAATGTATGCTACACATTTCTACTAGGATGCCTCAAAGGATTGTCCAGATCCGTGTGGCTCAAACTTATCCTCATTCCTTAATGTTGAGAACCACCATTCAGGCATTTTAAGAAACATTTATGGAGCATTTACTACATGCCAGGCACTGTGAGTACAGTAGCAAAGAACACGGACAAGATCCCTGCGTTCCAAACAGATATTAAATAGGGAAACAAAATCATTAGGAATTGTGACAAGTGCTGTGACAAAAGCAAAGAATACAGACAAGATCCCTGCGCTCCAAACAGATATTAAATAGGGAAATAAAATCATTAGAAATTGTGACAAGTGCTGTGACAAAAGCAGAGTGACAAGATAAGGAACTGGGGAGGCCCCTTGCTGGAGAGAGGCCAGCAAAGACCTTTCTGCAAAGGTAACACAGCTTCGAAGGAGGAAGGAAAGCCAACTGTATAAAGGTGTGGGGAAAGCATTGTAGGCAGAATACAGCAAGTACAATGTCCAAAAGCAGGAAAAGGCTTAGCCTCAGAGGGCCAGCAGCAATGATGTTAGTGAGAGAGAATGGCCTAGGGGGCTTGGTGGGAGGCACGAGTCAGACTGTGCAGAGCCTTGCAGGCCTTCATAAGGAGGTGAATTTAAACCCCAGGCAAACAGTGGCAAGAAACCACTAAAGGGATTTCAACGAGGAGGAAGGGGTATGATGTTTGATTTTTCAAATAAACTGCCTGGTATGTAGTGAATGGGCTGTGGAGAGGGAAGAGCAGAAGATGGAAAACCCACTGGAAGCAGCTTATAGGAGAAGAAGCGTCTAGAGAAAGCTTGGGCTACAGTGGTAGCAAGAGACGTGGGGATAGTTAAATGGGCTCAAGATTAATAGTGGAAGCAAATCCCAGACCTTGGTGATGGGCTGAATTTAAGACGTAAGTGGGAGAGGAATGCAAGGGTAGCTCCCAGGTTTTTGACTTGAGCACCTCTAGGTGGGTGTCACTTCCACTCCAGTCTCCAAAGGCATCATCCTCTACTGATTCCTTCCTCTCCTCCTCCATATCCAGTCTGTCGCTGTGTTAATCGGGTTCATGCAGAGAGACAGAACCAACAGGATGTGTCTCTATGGAGAGAACGTTTTAAGAAACTGGCTCACAGGGAATTCCTGGCGGTGCACTGGTTAGCACGCCCAGCTTTCACTGCTGAGGGCTCAGATCAATCCCTGGTCGGGAGAATTAAGATTGTGCAAATTGTGGGATGTGGCAAAAAAAAAAAAAAAAAAAAAAAAAATCAGAGAGAAATTAGGTCATGTAATTGTGGGAGTTGGCAGGTCTCAACTCTGCACAGAAGGTCTACTGACTGGAGCCCCCAGGAAGAGCTGATGCTGCAAGAGTCCAAATGCAGTCTGCAGGCAGAATCCCTTTTTCCTCAGTGTTTCCTCAATGCCTTCAATTGATTGGATAAAACCCATCCACCTTATGGAGGGTAACCCGTTTTACTCAAAGTTTGTTGATTTAAAGGTTCAGTCAGCCCAGTCTGTCAGTCGTGTCCAATTCTTTGCGACCCCATGGACTGTAGCACGCCAGGCTTCCCTGTCCAGCACCAACTCCTGGAGCCTACTCAAACTCATGTCCATTGAGTCAGTGATGCCATCCAACCATCTCATTCTCTGACTTAAACGTAATTGCAAACAAAAAATACATTCACAGCAATAATTAGATTAGTGTTTGATTAAAAAACAGTATCTAGCGAAAGTGACACATAAAATTAATCATCACAGCCACTAAATCCTGTTGATTCTGACAGTTAACTACCTTTCAGATTGGTTCCTGCCTCTCAGTTGCCATTGTCTTACTTTAGGGTTGTAGTCTCAATTTTTAAAATACTTACTTATATGTTAGATACTGTGCCGAATGGTGGAAATATAACTGTGAATGAAAGATTGTGTCTTAGGGACCTTACATTCTAGTCTTTGCCTTCTGTCTTGCCTCCTTCCAATCCCTCTTTATAAATGGAAAGCTGCATAGCATTGCCTCTCACACTTTAACATAGTCATCTGGGACCAGGTCAGAGAGCTCTCGGGCGTTGCTGATCAAGAACAAACTTTGAGTAAGTGGACTGTAGAATATTTTTTGGAAGACTATTAAATGAAAAGATACACAGGAAATGGGGAACAACGGTTGCCACCACAAGAAAGCAGAATGGTTGATGATTGTATATACCTTTCTACAACTTGAATGTTGTACCAAGGAGATGTGACACATTCAAAATAAACTAGGAAACGGCAAAAACAAAACAAAAGATATCTGAAACTGCATGCCTCTGAAAATCCTGCAGTGGAGCCCAAAGGCCAAAAGGAAGAGTGCAGCTTAGCCCATCTTCAGCTCAGTCACTCAGTGGTGTCTGACTCTTTGCAAACCCATGGACAGCAGCACGCCAGGCCTCCCTGTCCATCACCAACTTCCAGAGTTTACTCAAACTCACGTCCATTGAGTCAGTGATGCCATCCAACCATCTCATCTGTTGTCCCCTTCTCCTCCTGCCTTCAATATTTCCCAGCATCAAGGTAGTTTTCAATGAGTCAGTTCTTTCCATCTGGTGGTCAAAGTATTGGAGGAGCTTGAGCTTCAGTCCTTCAATGAATATTCAGGACTGACTTCCTTTAGGATGCACTGGTTGGATCTCCTTGCTGTCCAAAGGACTCTCAGGAGTCTTCTCCAACACCACAGTTCAAAAGCATCAATTCTTCGGCCTTCAGTTTTCTTTATAGTCCCAACTCTCACATCCATACATGACTACTGGAAAAACCATAGCCTTGACTCGATGGACCTTTGTTGGCAAAATACCGCACGTGCTTTTTAATATGCTGTCTAGGTTGGTTTAACTTTTCTTCCAAGGAGTAAGCATCTTTTAATGTAATGGCTGCAGTCACCACCTGCAATGATTTTGGAGCCAAAAAAAAAAAAAAAAAATCACTGCTGCTGTTTCCATTGTTTCACCATCTATTTGCCATGAAGTGATGGGGCTGGATGCCATGATTTTACTTTACTGAATGCTGAGCTTTAAGTCAACTTTTTCACTCTCCTCTTTCACTTTCATCAAGAGGCTCTTTAGTTCTTCGCTTTCTGCCATAAGGGAGGTATCATCTGTATATCTGATATTACTGCTGTTTCTCCCGGCAGTCTTGATTCCAGCTTGTGCTTCATCCAGCCCAGCTTTTCTCATGATGTACTCTGCATATATTAACTTATTTAATTGATGTTATTTATTTAATATATTTAAACATATTAAGTTAAATATATAGTCTTGATGTACTCCTTTTCCTATTTGGAACCAGTCTGTTGTTCCACGTCCAGTTCTAACTGTTGCTTCCTGACCTGCATACAGGTTTCTCAAGAGACAGGTCAGGTAGTCTGGTATTCCCATCTCTTTCAGAACGTTCCAGTTTGTGTTGATCCATATAGTCAAAGGCTTTGGCATAAGTCAATAAAGCAGAAATAGAGGTTTTACTGGAACTCTCGCTTTTTTGATGATATGGCAGATGTTGGCAATTTGATCTCTGGTTCCTCTGCCTTTTCTAAAACCAGCTTGAACATCTGGAAGTTCATGGTTCACATACTGGCATGGAGAATTTTGAGCATTACTTTGCTAGCGTGTGAGATGAGTGCAATTGTGTGGTAGTTTGAGCATTCTTTTGCATTGCCTTTCTTTGGGATTGGAATGAAAACCGACCTTTCCCAGTCCTGTGGCCACTGCTGAGTTTTCCAACTTGGCTGGTGTATTGAATGCAGCACTTTCACAGCATCATCTTTCAGGATTTGAAATAGCTCAACTGGAATTCCATCACCTCCACTAGCTTTGTTCATAGTGATGCTTCCTAAGGCTCACTTGACTTCATATTCCAGGATGTCTGTCTCTAGGTGAGTGATCACAGCATCGTGATTATCTTGGTCATGAAGATCTTTTTTGTAGAGTTCTTCTGTGTATTCTTGCCACCTCTTCTTAATATCATCTGCTTTTGTTAGGTCCGTACCATTTCTGTCCTTTATCGAGCCCATCTTTGCATGAAATGTTCCCTTGGTATCTCTTAATTTTCTTGAAGAGATCTCTAGTCTTTCCCATTCTGTTGTTTTCCTCTATTTCTTCACATTGATCACTGAGGAAGGCTTTCTTATCTCTCCTTGGTATTCTTTGGAACTCTACATTCAAATGGGCATATCTTTTTCTCCTTTGCTTTTTGCTTCTCTTCTTTTCATAGCTGTTTGTAAGGCCTCCTCAGAGAGCCATTTTGCTTTTTTGCATTTCTTTTTCTTGGTGATGGCCTTGATCCCTGTCGCCTCTACAATGTCACGAACCTCTGCCCATAGTTCATCAGGCACTCTGTGTATCAGTTTTAGTCCCTTAAATCTATTTCTCATTTCCACTGTATAATACCTGAATGGTCTAGTGGTTTTCCCTACTTTCTTCAATTAAAGTCTGAATTTGGCAATAAGGAGCTCATGATCTGAGCCACAGTCACCCCCCTGTCTTGTTTTTGCTGACTGTATAGAGCTTCCCCATCTTTGGCTCCAAAGAATATAATCAATCTGATTTCAGTGTTGACTATCTGGTGATGTCCACGTGTATAAACTTCTCTTGTGTTGTTGGAAGAGGGTGTTTACTACGACCAGTGCATTTTCTTGGGAAAACTCTATTAGCCTTTGCCCTGCTTCCTCCTGTACTCCAAGGCCAAATTTGCCTGTTATTTCAGGTGTTTCTTGACTTCCTACTTTTGCATTCCAGTCCCCTATAATGAAAAGCACATCTTTTTGGTATGTTAGTTCTAGGTCTTGTAGGTCTTCATCAGTTCACTTCAGTTGCTCAGTTGTGTCTGACTCTTTGTGACCCCATGAATTGCAGCATGCCAGGCCTCCCTGTCCATCACCAACTCCCAGAGTTTACCCAAACTCATGTGCATCAAGTCGGTGATGCCATCCAGCCGTCTCATCCTCTGTCGTCCCCTTCTCCTCCTGCCCCCAATCCCTCCCAGCATCAGAGTCTTTTCCAACGAGTCAGTTCTTCGCGTGAGGTGGCCAGAGTATTGGAGTTTCAGCTTTAGCATCAGTCCTTCCAAAGAACACCCAGGACTGATCTCCTTGCAGTCCAAGGGACTCTCAAGAGTCTTCTCCACTACCACAGTTCAAAAGCGTCAATTCTTTGGCACTCAGCTTTCTTCACAGTCCAACTCTCACATCCATACATGACTACTGGAAAAAACCATAGCCTTGACTAGATGGACCTTTGTTGGCAA
>SJYQ01019713.1:9221-49257 GCA_006410935.1 Redunca redunca
GTGTGCTGTTGTTAGGTTCTGAAGCTATATATGATTCAGTATAATTTTTTTGAGGGCAGACTATGATTAGTTCTATATATATATAGTAAGCCTTTGGAAAAAACGAAACAAAAGTTTTAATGGAGATAAAATGGACTCATAAAAACATTTCTAAAGGAGGTAGAAAAAAAAGAAAAAACATAATTATTAAAGAAATGCAAATCAAAACTACAGTAAAGTATCACCTCACACTGATCAGAATGGCCATCATCAAAAAGTCTACAAACATTAAGAAAGAGAAAGCTGGAGTTATAAATCAACTATACGTCAATTTTTAAATTAATTATTCTTTTAAAAAGGGAATAAAGAAAGCTAGAGTATCTACATTAATATAGAATAAGGAATGGGCTTCCTTGATGGCTCAGATCGTAAAGACTCTGCCTGCAATTCCGGAGACCTGGGTTCAATCCCTGTGTCAGAAGATCCCCTGGAGAAGGGGATGACTGCCCACCCCGCTGGGCTTTCCAGGTGACGATGCAGGAGACATACAGACATGGGTTCGGTCCCTGGGTTGGGAAGAGCCCCTGGAGGAAGGCATGGTAACCCACTCTAATTTTCTTGCCTGGAGAATCCCATGGGCAGAGGAGCCATGGGCTACAGTCCGTAGGGTCACAAAGAGTCAGACATGACTGAAGGGACTAACTCTTTCACTTTAAGGAATGTCACCAAGAATAAAAAGGGACAATACTGATAAAGGTGTTGATTCATCAAGAAGTATAACAATTCTAAATATATATGTACTTCACAGCTCAAGTGGCTCAGCTTGCAATCCACCTGCAATGTGGGAGACCTGGATTCAGTCCCTGGGTTGGGAATATCCCCTGGAGAAGGGAAAGGCTACTCACTTCAGTATTCTGGCCTGGAGAATTCCATGGCTGTATAGTCCATGGGGTCGCAAAGAGTCGGACATAGCTGAGCAACTTTTACTTTCATAGCACAAGTGCTAGAAGTAGAAAGGAAGAACTGAAAGGAGAAATTTTAAAATTTACAGTTAGAGAGTTCAACTTTTTTTTTTTTTTGCAGGGGGTTGGGGGCTGCTGCATTAAGTACTTGTGGAATCTTAGTTCCCTGACCAGGTATCAAATCTGGGCTCTTGGCAGTGAAAGCACAGAATCTTAACTACTGGACCACCAGAGAATTTCTGAGACTTTAACATTTTAATTAACAGAACTACACAGAAGATTAGTAATGTTATAGGAGGCCTGCAACCCTATCAATCAACTTGGCCCTACTGACATTTACAGAAAAAATTTATCGAATGATAGAATATATTCCAATTTAATATTTTCCTTGGACTTTACTTATCAAAGTCTAATATTAGAATCTTTATTACCTTCTTGATAATCAAAGAATCTTTGACTGTTTTAATTCCTCCCAACTTTCTTCCATCTTACGTGTTATTCTTGAGGGTTTTAATTCCATGTATATTTTAGACTCATGAAACACTGTTATTATTTTACAGTGATAATTTACCTTTCTGATGCATTTATATTTTTTATTGTTCTTTATTCTTTCCTACATCTCTGAGAGGCCATTTGACACCATTTTCTTTTTGCCTAAAGAACGCCCTTTAGTGTTTCCTTTAGTGCCAGATTGGTGATGACAAAAATCAATTATCATTTCTTGGACACACAAAATGGCTTTAATGCACCACCATTCCTAAAAAATATTTTCACTGTGGTGGCAATCAGTTACTTTGTTTCAGCAGCTTAATTATCTCTATTGTTTTTACTTCCTTATTTCATTTATCCTTTTAGCAGTTTGCCTGTGGTGTACCTAAGTGTGATTTTGCATTTGTCCTGTTCAGGATTATAAAGCTTCAGTCCCGTTCTCTCTTCTTCCTTGTGAGGCACTAACTATATACATGTTTAATCTCTTCACCATGTCCTTTCTTTCATGTTTCTTATCCTCTTGTCTTGCTATGCTTCAGTGTAATGATTTTCTTCCAACCTATCATCCACTTTTTTTAAAGTATGTGTTTATTTGGCTGCACTGGGTCTTAACTGCAGCACATTGCTGCTACTGCTGCTAAGTCACTTCAGTTGTGTCCGACTCTGTTCGACCCCAGAGATGGAAGCCCACCAGGCTCCCCTGTCCCTGGGATTCTCCAGGCAAGAACACTGGAGTGGGTTGCCGTTTCCTTCTCCAATGCATGAAAGTGAAAAGTGAAAGTGAAGTTGCTCAGCCGTGTCCGACTCTTGTGACCCCATGGACTGCAGCCTACCAGGCTCCTCCATCCATGGGATTTTCCAGGCAAGAGTACTGGAGTGGGGTGCCATTGCCTTCTCCAACATATTGGATCTAATTCCCTGACCAGGGATCAAACCCACACCACCTGAACTGGGAGCACTAAGTCCCAGCCATTGGACCATCAGGGAAGTCCCTATCGTCTACTTTTAAAAACTCTCTTAACGAGGTCTGTTCAGCAACTAAACCCATTCCCTGTGTTCATAATTTATTATATTTTTTCAGTTCTAAAATTTCTATCGATTCTTTGTAAAATAATTTTCACCTGAAATATTTCATTGTGTATAAATTCTTTAAATGTTTAATTCTTAAATTATCTTGTTTGGCAACTCCATTAGCTTTAGTTTCTGTAATTTGTTTCTGTTGTGTTTCCTGTTGATGTTTGGTCTCTTTGTATATTGGGCTTCCCTCATAGCTCAGTTGATAAAGAATCTGCCTGCAATGCAAGAGACCCTGGTTCGATTCCTGGGTTAGGAGGATCCCCTGGATAAGGGCTATGCTACCCACTCCAGTGTTCTTGGGCTTTCCTTACGGCTCAGCTGGTAAAGAATCCACCTGCAATGCGGGAGACTTGGGTTCGATACCTGGGTATTCTGGCCTGGAGAATTCCATGGGCTGTATAGACTCGAAAAGAGTAGGACACGACTGAGTGACTTTCACTTTTACTCTTTGTATTCTGGATTTTTTGAAAGTGAAAGTGTTAGTCACTAAGTCACGGCCAACTCTTTCAGTTGTGTCCAAATTGTAACCCCATGGACTGTAGCCCGCTAGGCTCCTCTGTCCATGGAATTCTCCAAGTGAGAACACTGGAGTGGGTTGCCATTCCCTTTTCCAGGGGACCTTCCCGACTCAGGGATCAAACCTGGGTCTCCTGAATTGCAGGCAGATTCTTTACCGTTTGCGTCACCAGGGAAGCCCATTTATTTTTAAAGGAGCGTAAACAGCTGTGTTTTATGGGCACACAATATATACAACATATGTTTAAATTGTCATGTTTCTTTAAGAACATTTTACTATCTGCTAATCAGTTCTACCTACAATGTTAATGCCTTTATGATTCAAGTACTTCTTCTTTAATAGATGATAGGACTCACTTTATATTTTGCAAGGCTTTTATTTTTAGGTCAAAATCACATAAAATGAATAATTGTGAGAATTACTGTGGTGATTTTACAATGTATACAAATATCAAATTGTTGTACAATTAAGCTATTATGTGCCAATTATACCTCAAAATTTTTAGTTTAAAAAAATAATTCCATGGCATTTAGTATATTCACAGTGTTGTACAACCACCACATCTACCTGGTTCCAACACATTTCCAACATCATAAAAGTCCACACTCGTTAAGCAATCACTCCCTTTCTCCCAACTCAAAACAACCTTGGCATCCACCCATCTGCTTCTATGAATTTACCTATCCTGGATATTTCATACAAATGTAAACATACAATATATGAATTTTGGCATCTGACTTCTTTCACTTAGCTTTTTTTTTCAAGGTTTATCTACACAGTAGCAGGTATCAGCACTTCATTATTTTTATGGCTAAGTAATAATCCATTATATGTATTTTATCCATTTTATGTTGTATTGTTTATAGCATTTTCACTTTGCACTTTCATGCATTGAAGAAGGAAATGGCAACCCACTCCAGTGTTCTTGCCTGGAGAATCCCAGGGACCGGGGAGCCTGGTGGGCTGCCGACTATGGGGTCGCATAGGGTAGGACACGACTGAAGCGACTTAGCAGCAGCAGCAGCAGCAGTGCTAACATGAACCTGTGTACAGATGCGTGTGGATAAATTTTTTCTTTTCTCTTGGATAGCTATCTAGGGGTAGATTTGCTGGGTCAAATGGTAATTCTATGTTTATCTTGTTTAGGAACCACCAAGCTCTTTTTAAACAGTGGCTGACATTTTTCATTCCCACAAGCAATATGTGAAGGTTTCCACTCACTATCTTCACCAGCACTTGTTATTTTTTGTTTTGGGCCGCACTGTGCATCAGGCAGGATCTTGGGTTCCCCAACCAGGGATCAAACCTGGGGCCCCCTGCGGTGAAAGTGCGGAGTCTTAGCCACTGGACCAACAGGGAAGTTACTTTTGTTGTTTTTGTTATTTTGTTTTTACTACAGCTATTCTTGTGGATGTGAAGTGATATCTAACTGTGGTTTTAATTTGCATTTTCCTGAAGACTACACTCTTGCTGCTTTCAAGATTCTGTCTTCAGTTTTAACAGTTCAGTTATAATGTGTCTTGTGGATCTCTTGAGTTTGGACTTGTTGAGCATCTTGGATATGCAGCTTTGAGTCTTTTAGCAAATCTGAGTTTTCAGCCATTATTTCTTCGAGTATTCTTTCTGCTCCTTTCTTTCTCTATCCTTCTGGTACTTTCTTTTTGCAAATGTTGTTTCATTATGCTCTACAGGTCTCTTAAATTCTATTTGTCCTTCATTCTTTTTCCCTCCTGATTCTCCAACTGGACAATTTCAACTGACTTAGCTTCCAGTTCACTGGCTTTCAATTGCCTGTTCATATATACTATTGGAAGCCTCTTGTGATTTTTTTCACTTCAGTTACTTTTTAGCTCCAGATTTGTATGGTTCCTTTTTACAGTTTCTTCACTGATATTCTCTATTTGTTGAGACAACTTACTGGATTCCTTTAGCTCTGTGAGCATATTTGAGACAGTTGATTGAAACTCCAGTTCATGTTCCCTCAGCAAGTTTGTTAATTTCTTCTGCGAATGAGCCATACTTTGCAAAATTCAGTTTTTTGCTGAAAACTGAACATTTGAATATTATGGTAAGTTTGGCAATCAGATTCTTCATGCCTCATGGTTTGTCTTTGTTCCTTGCTGTGGGCTGTAGCAGTTTAGTGACTTTTCTCAACTTGTTTTTGTAAAGTCTCACTTAACTTTTCTTTGAAGACTTTTTTGCTTATATTCACTTAGTATTGACAGATTTCCTTGAATGCCGGTGGCAAAAATATATATAAGACAAGAATTAAAAGAAAACAAAAGGGGAAAAAACCTCCTCGTCTTTGTAGAGTGGCTATTATTGGAGCACTCCTTTAGTGCTTAGCTAGATCATTTTTAAATCTGCTTAGCCGTCACTTCCTACTTGTGCTGAGCCCAGAGTTCAGCCAGCAGTGAACACTCAGGTCTTCTCTAAGCATGCAACTTGCCTTAAACATAGAAGTCTTTCTCAGTTCCCTAGTATACTGTTGTTTTTGAATAGCCTGATTTCCCTAGGAAATTCTCTCCCATTATTTCCTCTCAGGCTTTGGGCACACCTTTATTTACCTCAACTGTAATCTTTTGCCAAACATGGCAGCAGGTCATTTGCTTACAATATTTTTGAGAAATGCCTACCATTTTTCAACCTGAGTTCTGAGTTAGCTGAAACAAAGGCAAGTGCCTTGCTTCAGTCCTTCGTGTTGGCCTAAACAGGTTTCAACAACTTTTTGAGATTAAAACTGCCTAAGCTTCTTCAGGACCAGAGAACAAAGTCCTACTGAGAACCATGGGCTTCTGCCTGTCTTCAAGACTACCACAGTGCTGGGAAGGGGGATGGAGCAAGGGCAAGTAAAACACCAAAAGGCTTTCCTAATTTTTAGGTTACTTTGTTCCTGATGCAACATTTGCTTGGTTCTATAAACTTCTGTTTTTCCAAGTTATGACAAACATTATTTCTGAATGTTTTCATCTCTGAGGAGGAATGATGGGTCCTTGAAGCTACCTACTCTATTTTTGCTGAGGGTTACTTTTTTTTTTAATTAATTAATTTATTTGACTGTGCCAGGTCTAAGTTGTGGCATGTGGGCTCTTCAGTCTTAGTTGCAGCATGTGGGATCTAGTTCCCTGACCAGGAATTGAACCCAGGTCCCCTGCATTGGGAGCTCGGAGTCTTACCCACTGGACTACCAGGGAAGTCCCTGAGGGTTACTTTTTGAGTGCTTCACAATGTATATTAAAATGTACCAAGTTAATTTAAGGCTCTAGATGTTAAAATTCTCCTGATTTATTTTGGCGACTTCAATTTCACTTTTCACTTTCATGCATTGGAGAAGGAAATGGCAACCCACTCCACTGTTCTTGCCTGGAGAATCCCAGGGACAGCGGAGCCTGGTGGGCTGCCGTCTATGGGGTCGCATAGGGTGGGACACAACTGAAGCAACTTAGCAGCAGCCGCAGCAGCAGCAGGCTGTTCAACCAGCTGCATTACCATTCCTAAATAACCTTAAAACAGTTTGGGAATGAGATGGCTTAAAGCTGGACTTCAGGCCCTGTGAGGGCCAACCTGTTTCTCACTCATCTCACACTAAGGGGTAGCCCATGGAGTGCAACTGAAAGCTGGCATGTTTAACAAGGCCTTTCTTCCTTGCTGGTACCTGGGCGGAAGTTTATTTTAGGGATTTTAATACAACTTGCTTAACTCTGTAAATATACCCACTGCAAAGTAAGAAATAATGAGACAGGCCAAGTTAATGTAGAGATCAAATTTATTAATCATGGATTTACCAAGGGTAGCTTATTTTTATTAGATATTATTCATAGCTTGTATTGACATCTGATTTTGCAGAGAAATTATATGATCATTTTTATTAAGATAATTAATACTCTGCAAGGCAAATTGAGTTCCTTAAAGTAGCACGTTTTCTAATTCTCCAACAGGGCTTGGTTTTACTTAGTTATCAAAATCAAACTCTGAATTTCTACACTTAACTTGATGTGGGCACAAATTTATTCCTTGCATATATTCTAAGTGCTCTGGTTCTTCATGCTGAAACATCCCAACTTCCAGAAA
Source organism: Redunca redunca (assembly GCA_006410935.1). Classification (NCBI taxonomy): domain Eukaryota; kingdom Metazoa; phylum Chordata; class Mammalia; order Artiodactyla; family Bovidae; genus Redunca; species Redunca redunca. Next base: position 16,317 of record SJYQ01019713.1, read on the forward strand.
TTTGGCTGCTAGATCAAAAAAATATCAGGGACCTTCAATTAAGGGTTAAGATTTCAGTAGAGAAAAATATATACACACATATTTTATTATATACAAAGAACAACAAAAAGTTTCACCAAGTAAACAAAAGAATATAAATTACACTCATAATCAGTAGCTTCAAAAAGCCCTTAAATCAGTGTGACCTTTTGCATAAGACATAGGCCTTAAAATGGGGTCACACAGCCATTAATCAGAACTCAGGGTTTTTCTCCCATAATAGCTATCTATATTCCGGGAGAATGGCTTTTTGTGAACTCTGTAGGGGCTAATATGTTAGGCCTCATAAAGGAATGAAATGCTTTTTCACATCTGGGGGAAACAAAAATATTGACGGGATATTTCCAGGGTTATGTTTACTGTTGACAGTGATTTTAGAGATAGCCACAGACAAGTATCAAAGATTTCTAGATAAAACTCTGGCTATCTCATAATAATAATGGATAGATACCATTTTCTAGCTCTACAAATGGTTTGGTGACAAATAAAAAGGGAGAAAGTGAGCTGAGAAGGCAGCATAAAAAAGTCTAGGGAAGGAGGCAAGGAAAGATAAACATAATTCAATCACAGCCAGAAAAGAAAGAATATGGCCTTCCTAAGACCAAGTGCTGGTGATATTTACCTATATAAGTTCAAGCCTAAAAGAACACTGCAGCGTCTATCTATCTGCTATTTAGTAATATACAAGAAAACATTTTTTATTTGTTCTGAAAGAGCTATTTTATATCAAAAGCTAGAAATACATATTTACTCCACGAAAATCCCAAATGAAATCCAACTTAACACAGAGGGAACTACAGCGATGACAGAAAAATAGGTAGACAGTAAATTCAACTACATTTACAGTACTGCCTTGATATTTTCTACTCGTTTTTAATCTACACACAAGGCTCAAATTCTGGGGTTACAGGTTTTATTTTTCATTTTCCTTAAAAAGTAAAATTACCAATCCTCAAGTTAACTAAACATTGTTCTGGGCTCGTAGAGGTAATCTGCTCTTTGTAACAGATTGCTCTATGATTTCTTCTACTTTAGACTTCTCCAATGGATTAGTGCCTCTGTTTTCTTTGTCTTTTCCATGTGATTTTTTATGCTGTGGATTTAAGGGAGAAAATTAAGTCAATATAAAGTAACATGTGACACATATTAATCATATTCTATTTTCAAAGTTCTCTGGGTTATAGGGAAGAAATTAGGTGTGGAAAACTTTAGAAATACTCAGCACAAATTTGAGGCAACACTTTGCCTGGAAAGTAGAAATGAATGTCTTCTATCACCAAGTGGGGGCTGTGTTTGAGAAAGAAATGTAAATTTCCTATATGGTTTCCAAAACATAATTACAGATTTTACTGTAGGGCCACGGCTATCAGCAGGGAGATTTTTGCCTCTCGGGACATTTGCTTACGTCTGAGGACATTTCTGGTTGTTAAAGCTAGAGGGGTACTACTTTCAGTGGATAGAAGCCAGGGAAGCTGCTAATGAATACCACATAATACACAGGACAGGTCACCACAACAAAGAATTAGCCAGCTCAAAATGTCAATAGTGCTGCTGCTAGCAATCTTGCTCTAGGGAAACAAAGATGGGCTATTATACAAAAATGGAAATTCTGGGACTTCCCTGGCAATCCAGGGGTTAGGACTCTGTGCTTTCACTGCAAGGGCCAGGGTTCAATACCTGGTCAGGGAACTAAGATCCCAAGGGCTGCAAGATGCAGCCCCCGCCTGCCCCCCAAAAAAGAGGTGATTCTATTTTAAGCATAGATCTACAGGCTATCTCAAGATACTTTTTATTTAACCTATATTTTATCTTTTAAAAAACTTATTTCATGTTTTTCATTTGGGAATACTTCATTGGAATCCTTATACTTGCTCTTAGAGAGCTTTAGGTAAGTGATGACTTTTCTTATAAACCCACTCATCAATTCTTAAGACAAACTATAAAGCAACTTTAGAGTTTCTAACCTAGAAAACTTCCCCAAATCAGATAGATATTAGAGAAAAAAATAATTTCTGGACTTTAGCTAAAGGTCTAACATCTAATCCCAAGTCTTTTCTGGCACTGTAGGAACTTCCTTGCCATAACTGAACCACTCAGCCTAGCCTTCAGAACATCATATGCTGTACTAATGAAAGAATTTTCAAATAGGGATTAACCAGTCACTAAAGTTCTCTTAACTTTCCGTCTTTTCTTAATTTTATAAGATAGAAGAGAGGGTTGAAAAATAGAACTATATCTAGTGTTTTCTAATAGTAAAGAAGAAAGCAAAAGGTAGGAAGATTTGGAGGATAAAATTGCCTTGATGCAGAGAGAGGGGAATTTAATAGAATCTGAGCTAGAATAGCTCAGATTAATAGGTTAATAGGAACCTAATAGCTTAATTTAATAGCTTAATAGGAATGGAGAATCTTTAGATCATGGTGGAAGCATAGATAACATCAGAAGCAACACTTCAACTATGATATAAAATGTAGACATTAACATCCTATGTAAGGAAATTTTTACTTCACAGACTCTGTCTAGGCTTATGCCTTTAAATGAGAGGGAAAGATTAAGACAGTTTAGAGTGTCATACTCCCAAAAGTGGTGAAAAGGGGGAAGGAGAGGGCACAGGATGTAAATGCCCAAGATCAAGGCAGGTGAGAAGTGCAGGCTACCTGGGGGAATAGTTAATAGGAGAAAAGCCTCAGGCAGGAGACTCAGTCATTAAACCAGAGAGGCATTCAGTCTCAATTTAAACATCTAAGCCTTCAAAGTCTGACTGTGGGCAGAGATAGGCTCCAGGACATCCATGTCAAAGGTGGAGGGAAGAAAGAAATTACTGCTTTTAGTATCATTCTGAGTATGGAGGAAGTAAAAAAGGGGTAAGAATAACAACAGAGGATGGGAATAAGTCAAATTTTGAGTTTATTTATCCTACCAAAAAAAACCCTAATCAATTATCATACTTGTGTAAATTCTTTAAACCAGAAAAGTTAACAAGCCATCCCAAAGGAATGACTAAAATACTTTTCCTGTTCCATCCATCAAGAGCAATGCCTTTATACCGAATAGCAAATGAGAGATTTACATTAGATGTGGAAGGGTTATCTAACAAGATACAATCAAGTACCTGGAAAAATGGAACCCCACCACTTGATGAACAATCCAAACTAGTATCTACAGATGGTTCCTGAGTTAGAGGTTCTTCAACAGTGAGCACCAGAACCGCATTTTCTTCATCCAAGTCCTAAAATAAGAAGCTAGATGAATTGATAAATTCCCAGGGCTTAAAAATCTTCACATGGCAGGGGTGGGGTTAAAAAAAATCTTCACACAAGGCAGTTTTCTTTGAAAAATAACACAATGTCCATTACTTAAAAGTTAAACCTCAACAAAATTAGCAGAAAGTCTACAAAATAATAAAAATAATTCCTATTATGTTTTCACATAGAGAAGTACCTATAATAAAGTGTTAAATGTGATAATCTCAGAATAAAGAGATTATAGTTTACTTTTTACTTTCTTCTGTTACTTTCCAATTTCCCAACTTTTCTATAATTACTATAGTTAAATGCACAGATTGTGGAGATTCTCTACATTCTACTTCCAGCTCCATCCTTGTGATTTGGGACAAGGTAATTCTTAGTTTCCTCACCTGTTAAACTGGGGATAGTACTAGCATTCACCATATGGAGTTACTGAGAGAATTAACTAAGTAAATATATATGTAAAATGCTCAGAACATCGAGCACATAATAAACACAACATAAACATTGTCTGGGGCTTCCCTGGCGGTCCAGGGGCTAGGAGTCTGTCTTGCAATGCAGGGACATCGGGTGGATCCCTGGTTCAGGAAGATCCTACGTGCCAAGGAGCAACTAAGCCCACGTGCCCCAACTCTTGAAGACCACACACCTAGAGCCTGGCTCTGCGACGAGAGATGCCCCCACAGCTAGAGAGTAGCCTCTGACTGTCACAACTAGAGAGAGCCCTCATGCGGCAACGAAGACCTAGCACAGTCAAAATAAGTAATACAATAAATAAATGTAAATTTAAAAAAAAAGTTTATGGGAGAATTCTAAAATTATGATGCCTAAAATAAATTTTACCTGACTAGTCTCTTTGTTGTTTTCTGAACAGTTTAGCGTTGTTAACAGCTCAGGCTGTTTCATTTTCAACTGATCAAGGAGCTGTTCACGTGGCTGGGTTCTCACCAGTGCTGATGGGTATACATAATTCTTCCTCTGTGGGGTCGTACCTTTAGTGGACATAAGTGGTAACAATTGAAATGTGGCTTATGAGTAAGGGTTTTTTTTTAATTGAAAAATAATTGTTTTATAATATTGTGTTGGTTTCTGCCATACATCAACATGAATCAGTCATATTTATACATATGTCCCCTCCCTCTTGAACTTCTCTCCCAGCATTTTTTTTAATGCTAAAACTTATACTTCCCAGTAAGTCTTTGTCTTCCAAAAATATAACCACTGCCACATATGAGAATCAATTTTGTTAACTGTCAGGCATATGTTGCTTAAAAGATTTCCTAAATTGACAACTCAACCAATTGCAAGATCCAACCTATGCCAAAACATGAAATTTTCCACCTACAGAAGATGTATTGTAGGCTCTAAAAGGATTCAGAGTGTTTTGAAAAAGATGGCAACATTATTGGAACAAGACACAATTTTCTCAGCATGATCAGTTAGATAGGAATAATCATTTTACTGTAAATTTGGTGGAAAGTAAATATTAACCAGTTAACATTTCTTTATACTAATTCATGTTCTCATAATTTACATGGGCACTGGTCTTTTCACTTAACATTTGTATTTCTGATTTCATTGAAAAATGGATAATATCAAGAGTCTTGGGAAAAAAAAATTAACTGGCATCCTTTAGTGACACCTCCTTTTATAACTGCTTAAAAGAAACCAAAAACTGCTTTAAAGTATAATTTACATACCACAAAATACACTCATATGATTTTTAGTAAATTTACAGAGTGTCACCACTAATGCAACCTAATGAATAACTCAATTACTCATCCTGTGTTAAACAGTTTGTTACACCTTCTTTCATGAAGGCCTCCCTGAATACATTATAGCTTATACAGCTCTGACCTCCCAAAATGGTAATTCCTGAATGCCAATCTAAACGGTCCCTGACAAAAGGAGAGGTACACATAAAAAATGTACAATGTGGTAAACCCTACAGATTTATTTAATTACATTCTTCCATTTTTGGTATTCAAATGTCCTTTTATAAACTGCTAGATAGATGGTAGGCTTTCTTTTTGTGCTCTCTTTAGCACATTTCTAAAATGTGCTCTCTTAATAAAGCCAGTTGCCTGAATGTTTGTAAACTTCTACTGAATTATGATTGCCCAAGTTTCTGGGAGTATATGCCATGTATATCATCTAATGCTTGATTAAACCTACTTTAGGATTCCAGTTTTTCCATATTTGGATTAATCAGAGTGAGATGGTAAATCTGTGTCAGGGAATGGCAGGACCTAGTTTCTAGGAACAACTAGCACTGTATACGGTTGAATGCAACTTCAAAAATTTTTAAATTCCATTTCCCTTTAAAAGTACCTGTTGGGATATCCAGTTTCAGATCCTGTTGTAGAAAGCCGTTAAGCTTAGTCAAACCTATTTTTACGGTTTTATTAAGTTCTTGACTTAGTGTCATTAGTTCTTCTTCATCAGTAGTTATTTGACTGAGAAAAAAGTTTTGCTGGTTCTCGTTAGCTGCTTTATGCCCACTTAATTGTTTAGTAATCTCTAAACTTGAAGTCTCACAGCCTTGGTTTACAACCTGTAAATGATGCAAATAAGATTTTATTACCAAGATCAAAGTTGCCAGTGCTTTATGCAACATTTTAACTTCTTACCTTGAAATTTTCCATAACAAAGGTTTTAGAAACACACATAAAAGTATAAATAGTAATACTAATAACCCCTTTATATTCACTAGCCAGCCTCACCGTTTATTACTACATGGGATATAGGTCAATTAAGACTGGCCAGTTACTCCTGCTCTCCATCAAGACAGTTCTGAAGCAATTTCTGTATCATTTTATCCTTTTACATCGTGTACTTCTCCAAGAGTTAAGAACTTTTAAGACCACTCTCACATCTAAATGGCATCACTGACTCAAGGGACATGAGTTTTGATAAACTTTAGGAGTTGGTGATGGACAGGGAGGCCTGGCGTGCTGTGGTCTATGGGGTCGCAAAGAGTTGGACACAACTGAGCAACTGAACTGAACACACATCTAAAATATTTAGCATTCCTTTCTTTATATCAAATATCTAGTCTGTGTTTAAATTTCACGAGTTCTCTCATGTTTTTCAGACTTGCTTGAATCATTAGATTTGGTTGATATGTCTGAAGGGATTATATAATTTCTCATCAAAACTGAGATATTCTAAGAGTAAAAAGTAAAAAGGGCCATTAATGATAATTACCCCAGTGCAATAAATATAAACAAGGGCTACCTTAGGCAAACCAGGGCTTAAGGCCCTCTAGGTCTGAACTCTCTTTTGATATAGGTTATCCATACTTTCTGCTTTGAAAGAAAATTTCATTGAAGAAACCAGGTATTTGTGCTCTACTGAATATCTCAATTATTAGATATGTTCAATTGCACTTCTGTTATTTTCACATGTTCCTTTGTCCTCTGTATCTTCTACAGATTAGTTAGATCTAAAGGCTTGATCTTGGAAGGAATGATGCTAAAGCTGAAACTCCAGTACTTTGGCCACCTCATGCGAAGAGCTGACTCATTGGAAAAGACTCTGATGCTGGGAGGGATTGGGGGCAGGAGGAGAAGGGGACAACCGAGGATGAGATGGCTGGATGGCATCAATGACTCAATGGACGTGAGTCTGGGTGAACTCCGGGAGTTGGTGATGGACAGGGAGGCCTGGCGTGCTGCGATTCATGGGGTCACAAAGAGTCGGACACGACTGAGCGACTGAACTGAACTGAAAGGCTTGATCTAGACCAGGTTTTCGCTTTTTGGCAAGACTATTTCATAGGTGGCCCTGAAAGTACATGATGCCGGGCTGTGTCTCCCACGTTAAGACTAACTGGTGTGGGGAATTCCCTGGGGGTCCAGTGGTTAGGATGCAGTGCCTCCACTGCCAAGGGCCGAGGTTCAGTCCCCAGCTGGGAGACTGAACTCTCACAAGCTGCACGGAAACTCAGCCAGAGTGTTTGAGTACGGCCACCTTCCTAGTTATGAAGATCTCTCATCAGCGCTTGCTCAGATGGTGTATGCAGTCACTCATGTCCACAAGGATTATTTCACTAGGGGTTTTGCAAGATGGTGATATCCTAATCCTATCATTTCTTCTGCATTTTACTAACTGAAATTCTTCTTTGAAACACTTTTTGTCATCCATTACCCTGCTAAACCAAGACAGAGTTCTTTCAGAAAAGACAGATGACCTTTCAATTGTTTCCCTTCATTTACCACTTCTTAGGATAATTTACTGCTTCCCTAGCATGATCCAAAGGAGACTAATGAAATTTTTATTAATTTATCAATTTTAACATATTTGATATATCTTAATCTACATGAGCAATTATTGCTCATGATGCTCAAATTGTACCACCTCTAAATAAGGGAGTGTCTCAGGTTGGCTCCTAAGTCTTTTTGAGACAATTCCATTAATCTTTAACAGCATCTTTACTTTCTGATATGACAAGATTTATAGGCTCATCTGGTATATTTCCTGCTCCAAACCTGAAATTACCTATTTTTCTACTAGTCATGGTTCCTTTTTGTGAAAATAGGCTATATGGCTTAAAACACTTAAGTTCTAAGAATGGTAGTAAAATCCTTTCATTGCACAGAAGAAAAACCAAGGCACAAAGGGTTCATGCAAATGTTAAGTTCAAGCAAATCCACAAACCTATCAGATATCTTCTGAGTAACCAGAACAATATCCTTAATACTTAAAGCAATAACAGGTTTGAATGTACCCGGACAAAAGTAAAAATCATTTATAAGTGAAAAGTATTATATACCAAAAGACAGCATGCTCTAAACCAAAGTAACTAACAAATCAAAAACCAAAAATAGATATAGGACAGATGAGACAAATGTTAAATCATCTGGAGATCTAGGAAACGTCTATGTGAAACAAGATCATGTATAAGCATACCAACTGTTATCCTTACAATTTTAAGTTGTTCATTATAATTTAGCATGTGTTTTGAAGCCAATTCTTAGCCAAGAATATAAAATTTTCTGATTATCACTGTTCTCCCCAAGGAAGGTTCCAGTTACAAAGTAATTACCTTCAATAAATTCTGAAGTTCCTCTTGCCTTTTACTTAACCAAGATGCCCACTGTTCAGAAAAACAAAGTGTGCTTGTGTTCAGAGCCTCGCATCTCTGATTGGTCTCTTTAGAAATTATTTCAAGGTTGCTACTGAGTTTATCACAGTGTTTCTTAGACTCTTCAACCAATTTTGTACCTTCTTGGTTAAAATGTCTGAGTTCCTCTGACAAATCATCAAAATCAGCACAAAATTTTTCACTGTGAGAAGTTGTTTTGCTAATTATATCTTTAGATTTCCTATAGGAAAAGAGAATAACACCGTTAAAATGAAAAACTAAGAGTCAAAGGACACATAACCTGCCCAAGATCACACAGCTCAAAAATGGAATAGTCAAACCTAAATAGTCTTATTCTAGAGTTCAAGTTCGTGTCTTTTCACAGCAGACTGATATCACAGCTGTGACTAAATGACTTTTGAAAATATCTCTTTTCTTATAAAACTTTTCTCAGCCCTCTTCCAGATGTGACACTTTACTTCACATCTCTTAGAATATTAACTACATGGTTATTAAAACGAACTCTGCCTAAGTGTTTTACTCCTTCCAGGTTGCTCAGTGGTAAAGAATCCACCTGCAGTGCAGGAGATGAGGGTTCAATCCCTGGGTTGGAAGGATCCCCTAGAGAAGAAACTGGCAACCCACTCCAGTATTCTTACCTTGAAAATCCAATAGACAGAGAAGCCTGGCGGGCTATAGTCCCAGGGGTTGCAAAAAGGCTGGACACAACTTTAGCAACTAAACAACAACTGAATTATGTTACTTAAGAACATCTCCTATTGCCTGTAGCCTCTAGTTTACAGTCCCTAAACTGTCCACGATCAGTTAAGTCATTCTGTTCTTAAGCAGTTTTGCCTTGTCTATGACACAAAATAAATAAAAAATTATAAATATTATAGAACAAAGTCAATTATAAAACTTTCTAATAATTAAAAGACAAGTATATTGAGGTGTGACAAATTATACATATAGCACATATAGTGCAACATAATGCTGATATGAAACTAATAACAAAATATATATTTAAAATTCATCAATGGCATCCTTCTCTCCTTAAAGTTCCCTAAAGTATCAATAGCATTCAAATTCATATCATAGGAGCAGAATTAAACTTTGGGGAATGAAGGTTACCCTTTGGCAACCCACTCTAGTACTCTTGCCCGGAAAATCCCATGGATGGAGGAGCCTGGTAGGCTGCAGTCCATGGAGTCACTAAGGGTCAGACACGACTCAGTGACTTCACTTTCACCACTAGATGGTACACCATGTGAGCAAATCAAGTGGGGAAGCAAATGTGCCCAAAACCAAAGTTCAGCTACAGATAAAGTGGAAATAACTGAAAAAGGAAAAGAGAATTAAGTGGTAAGCTTGCAGGTTATTGACACAAATCCATCCCCTCAAGGAATCACAACTCCCTAGAAATAAAAAGTGGGGAAATGATTCCTAGATTCAGAATCTAGAAAATGGAAATCAGAATGGAACATGATATAATGAATAGGACCCACAACAGAACTGAAAAACTGATGACAGGAGTTAGTAGCAGGAGAGGTGACATCCAGAATTCTAGAGTTCAGTAGGAATATGAGTCATACACACAATTTAAAAATTTCTAGAAGCCATGTTAAGAAAGAAAACAGATAAAGCAGAGGAATAATGTACTGGGTAAATATAGCATATGTATAAGTAAAATGCATGAAAACAATGCATATGAAATAGGAAGGAGGAATTGGGAATGTACTGTTAAGGCCTTTCATTATACATGAAACAGCAAACTATTTGGAGGTGGATTAAAATTATTTTTAAATATATATTATTAATCTTAGGAAAACCAGTTTTAAAAAGTAATTTTAAAGCATAAATGACAAGTCAATGGGAGATAAAATGAAAACATAAAGATGCTCAACTTAAATTAGGAAAGGAAAAAATGAAAACAAAGCACAAATGATGCAACAAACAGAAAATGACAAAATGGTAGGTTTTAATCCAACCATACCAATATTTAAATGAGAATGGTCTAATCACACCAGATAAAAGCCATACATCGTTAGATTTGATTTAAAAAAAATAAGCAAGACCCAATTATGTGCTGTCTATAAGAAAGCCACTTTAAAGACTTACTTCCAAAGTAAAGAGATGGAGAAAGCTATATTATGCAAATAGCAGTTTTTTGTATTGAAAGAAAGGGAAAGTGAAGTTGTTCAGTCCTGTGTGACTCTTTGCAACCCCACAGACTGTAGCCTGCCAGGGTCCTCTGTTCATGGGATTTTCCAGGCAAGAATACTGGAGTAGGTAGCCATTTCCTTCTCAGGGCATCTTCCCGACCCAGGGATTGAACCCAGGTCTCCTGCACTGTAGGCAAACTCTACCATCTGAGCCAGAAGATTTTGAATTAATCTCAGACAAAGTAGACTTTAGAACAACGAAAATTATCACAGATAAAAAGGGACTCTATTAATACATAATGATAAAAGGTAAATTCTCCAAGATCTATCAACCCTACTGTATATGCATCTATAACAGAACATGATTTATATGAGGCAAAAACCTGCCAGCACTGAGAAGAGAAATAGACAAATCTACAATTAAAATCAATTTCAATACCCCTTTATTAATAGAACAAGTAAACAGAAACTCAGTAAGGATATAGGTGACCTGAATGGCACTACCAATTGTCCTGAATGACATGTTTAGAACACTATTCATCAAAATCAGAATACAGATTTTTCCCATATAGGTAGCACAGGAATGAAGCATGCCATAATAAAACTACTACGGCTCTGAAAATTAAACTGTTATTGGAATCACAGCCCCAAAAGTTGGGCCAAGACGACCTTCCCACTTAAAAAAGATTTAAATAGGGTTCTGAATCACCTAACATAATAAACAAAATGTTCAGGAAACAACTGAAAACCGCTCTGGAAAATCACACCTTGAATGAGTCAAGACAACAGGTACCAACACTGAGATAATTCAAATGTTGGATCAATTTCATAAGGATTTTGATCAACCATCATAAAAATGTTTTCAATGAGCAATTAAAATACATCTAGAAAAAAGAGAAAGAGAATCTTAATTTTCAATGAGCAATTAAAATACATCTAGAAAATAGAGAAAGAGAATCTTAACGAAATAGAAGAGATTTTTAAAAAGAAGTAAAAGGAAATTATAAAACTGAAAAAAAGCAGTAATTGAAATAAAACATCTCACTGAATGGGTTCAACAGTAGATTAAACAGGACAAAAGAAGGGTCAGTGAGTATAAAGACAGATTATAGAATTTACTCAATCTTATCAAAGAGAAAATAGACTATGTATCTATAGTCTCAGAGAACTATGGGACCACAGTAAAAAAAATAAAACTGAACATTTGTGTCATCAAAGTTCTAGAATCAGAGGATAAAAAATACAGTGCTGAAAAATGTTCAAAGACATAATGGAGGGAGTTCCCTGGTAGTCAAATGATTAGGACTTGGTGCTGCCATGGCCTGGGGTTCAATCCCTGGTTGGAGAACAAAGATCCCACAAGCTGTGTGCCAAGGCCAAAAACTCAATCGATCAATCTTTGTTTTAAAAAAAAAAAAAGGATGAAAATTTCAAAGTCTGGTGAAATACCTAAGTCTACAGATTCAAGAAGCTGCTGCTAAATTACTTCAGTCATGTCTGACTTTTTGCAGTCCCACGGACCACAGCCCACCAGGCTCCTCTGTCCATGGGATTCTCCAGGCAAGAATACTGAAGTGGGTTGCCATGCCCTCTTCCAGGGGATGTTCCTGACCCAGGGATCAAACCCATATCTCTTACCAGTTCTTTACCACTAGTGCCACCTTCAAGACGCTGAGCAAACCCAAAGATGATTAAATCAAAGAAATACATAAGCGAACACAATATAATCAAGCGTTTAAAAACTAAGGACACTGGCTATACATGAACAAGATTTGAGTAACTGTGGATTTCTCATCTCATGGAGACCAAAAGGAAATGAAACAACATATTCCAGGTGCTGAAAGAAAAGACTTGTCAACCTTGAATTCTATAGCCAGTGAAAATACTCTTCAGCAATGAAAGGAAAATCAAGATATTGTCAGACAAAGCAAAACAGCATTTGTGGGCAGCAGACCTACCCTAAAGACTAAAGGGAGTTCTCCAAACAGAAGAAAGCTTGAAACTTCACGAAGGAACAATTTAATGGGCAAAAATAGGGGTAAATATCAGAATATTTTTATCCTGGTGAATTTATAATATCTACAGACAAAAATCTTGACAAACCCTACACCTTACACAAAAAATTAAAAATCAGATCATGAGGAATTCCCTGGCAGTCCAATAGTTAGGACTTGGTACTTTCACTGCCAAAGATTCAGATTTGATCCCTGGTCAGGGAACTAAATTACTGCAAGCCACATGGTATGGCCAAATTAAAAAAAAACAACTCAGATTTAAATCCTACATAATATTATAAAACTTCTAAAAGAAAACATAAGTCTGATTGAGCTATATGATAAGGATATGAAACTGGCAAGCAGTGAACATTAAACACTAATGTAGGAATCAGCAAATTTTTTCTTTAAAATCCAGATAGCAAATATTTTAGGCTTACAAGTAGTCTTTGATATTCTCTTTGCGGTACAAAAGCAGCTAAATGCAGCCAAAGGCAACACATAAACAAACTGGCAGATGGAATAAACAAACATGGATATGTCAAAAAAATTATCTGCAGTAGCAAGCATCCAGCTGAGTCATAGTTTGCCAAACCCTGCTCTAAATAGTAAATATATATTTCATCATGAATATGAGTTAGAAATTGTTAAATTACTTAATGTATATTCTAAAATTGAGCAAGTATGTAAATATATTGTGGATGAAAGCCAAGTTTCTCACAGTCTGAAAAAGCAGCACAAATATGGACTGAAAAGAAACTTATGTGCACATACACGCACACATTCACACACATATTTCCAGCTATGTCCACCTGAGAAGCCTTAGAAGAAATGACACCCCAGCAGCAGTAAGAACATCTAGTGCCCAGATCCTGGTTTCTATTACTATGATTTTAGAGCTGGAGCTGAGAAAGTACAAGATGCTATGTGTTTTGTCTGTTAGTTGCTCAGCTGTGTCTGATTCTTGGTGACCCCTCAAAAAAGACAGATCATATCAAAAGGACACAGAAGACAACTTGAAGAGGCTCTCACTAGTCAAAACTGGGACAGGGAGCTCCCTGGCTGCCCAGCAGTTAGGGCTCCATGCTTCTACTGAAGGGCACACAGGTTTGATCCCTCTTCAGGGAACTAAGATCTGACATCCACACTGCACAGCCAAAAAAAAAAAGATAACAACAAAACAAAAACCTGAGATAATTTGAGCATCAAAATAAAAAAAATAGTGGATTATAACCTGGAGGATAAAAGAATCCATGAGTACATGATAACATAAATGAGTAAGAATAAATGGCAAGGGAAAGGGAAAGCTCTTCCTCTCAGTAGAATGCCAGCTAACACATGTAGAAGGAATGATGGGATTAGAAAAAGATCATTTGACGACCACTACCATAATTATTTCAGACATACGTATCAGTGGATTCTAAGAAGAACAGGATACTTATATAGTTTCAAATTATCTCTCCTTAAGTTCTTTATTAATTGCAAAGGAACAGGGGAGAAATCTAGAGGACAACACTATACCCAAATTATCAAAGTTAAACCTCTTGATATCTGAGATGCACTAAGAACACACTACTTTTGTGTTATTCTTGACAACTCCAACTAACCATGAAGCCCACCCCAAATAAGGGACACTCTACTAAATATATTCTATGCTCACGGAAAAAGAAAAGGCCATGAAAGACAAAGACTAAGCAACTGCTCCAGATTAAAGGAGACTCAAAGAGACGTGACAATTAAACGCAACGTGTGATTCTGAATTGAATCCTGGACCAGGAGGAAAATATTTTTTTATTTTTTTCTTATTAAAAACATTAGTGAGAGAATTGGCAAAATTTGAATTAGATATGTATATTAGATAACAGTAGTTCTCAATATTAACTTTCTAATTTAAAATAATTGTTAGGATAGCTAACTAATAAGAACCTACTGTATACACAGGGAATTNTATTCTGGCCTGGAGAATTTTATGGACAGAGAAGCCTGGTGGGGTCACAAAGAGTCAGACATGACTTAGCAACTTTCACTTCACATCACTTTAATGTACTATATAATATTATATAATTATTTAATATATAATATTACAGAGAAGGGGAGAGAGAGGAAATGAGGATGATAAAATGAACATAATAAAATACATGAGAAAATAGGTTGATAGTATTTGTACTATTTAAGCTTTTTATTCAGAAATAATTTCAGGTAAAGAAAAGCTAAGCAAATTTAAAAACAGCTTACTGCTCTGTATTTTCTTGAACACTGCTAAGTGGTTTCTGGATGTTTTTACACTTTTCCTCCAAATCACAGTATCTCTCCTCCCAAAGATTGATTAACTGGTAAAGTTCCTATAAGAAAGGTGCAGGGAGGGAAAAGATTGAAATTATAATGGTTAAAGTTTTTACTCCATACTGATATATTTTCCCATAGGTGAGAATGATACACATTCCTGATAAGAGATCTTTCAGTCCACCTCTCTGACAGGGGAAGGTAGCAGAAGTGATGTTAAAGGAATAATCATATTACAGACATTTTTTAAAACACTAATTAGCAAACTTATAAATTAGCAAGCTATTTTAACTATAAGTAACAAGTTACTTTCAGTGTACTTCAGAACTAACCAAATATACCAAAAAGAGAACCATTTTGACAGATACGCATAGTTGCTTCCTAACTGATAACACTACTTACTAGAAGCAAAAGTAATGCTGAAAATCTAATGGGTCAAGCAGTCCAAAAATATTGTCAACTAATACACCTGAAACATTTTATAGAACCTAGCTGGATCATTTTAACGTTAAAGGAGCTTATCATTTTCTCATCTGTGGCATCTTGGAACACATCTCTGAATAACACAGCAGCTGACAATACACATTAACACACTGATTTTGAATAAAATGTCAGTATTTCTGCTAATCTCAAAGTAGAGGGAAATGCAGGCATCAGATTTATCTACATGTAAACAGGTTTGTCAGTGCTAACCTCAAGTTCTAGAATATCTAAGAAACAGCTCAGTTGGTAAACCTGCTTCTTTTAAGCCAAGGAAGTCAAGTCACTCATGCTAAAATACTTCTCACATCATAGGTGTTCCTCAGAATATATACCTAAAAAGATCTAGACAGGTTTAAGGCAAACACTCTATGAAGAGGTATAAGAAATTGCTGCAATTTCAAATTTCAAGAATATGTTCTAGAAACATACAGAAAAGCTCCTCCAAAAATGGATTCCTTTCAGGCAGTATAATCACCACCATAGCTATAAGGGGATCTAAATATTGTCAGATGTTCCAAGGACTCAGTTTCCTCATTAGAAAACTGAGCTAGTAATTGAACCTGTATCTATACTGGTGGGAGGAATAAATACACAGTGAGTTACTCAATAAATGTTAACTATTACTTGTACTAATTTCAATATTAACCCTTTGTGTGAAAAGTTTTATGCTTATCAACTAGGGAAGCAATCTTATTTTAAAGTTGCTTTAATTTTTTTTCCATTCCATCCAAGAGGGGTGTTTTTGTATTGGTTGGTTTGGTTTCTTTGCTCACAGTGCGCAGCTTGTGGGATCTTAGTTCCCTGGCCAGGGATTGATCCCAGGCCACAACAGTAAAAGCATGGCGTCCTAAGCACTATACACCAAAGAATTCTCTCAAGAGGTTATTAAATGATTACACATGATAATGGATGATTCACAAGCTTCATTCCCATCTAGAACTTTACATGGCACCATAATTCAAGTTAGATATATTGCATAGGATGTGCCAACAATCATATTAGTAACCTAAAAACTCCATGACTTTGCTTGGGTGACCTTTTTAGCTGTGAACGCCAGGTCCTAACACAGTAACTGTTAGTTCAACTACACCAAGCTTTCTGAAGACAAGGGCTTCTCCGCCCAAGCAGGCTGTAAATAAATTCGGAACCCAGCATCACCCTGAAGGAACTCTGACTTCACAATGTTGGGGTAGTTTACCAAAATTGCTTCAGAGTAGACAGTTTTTAAAAAGACACATTTATTCAGTGTCATGATCAGACTATTACATTTAGCAATCAACAGAATAGGTGCAAAAAAATAAAAGCTACATTAAAACCCTCTGTTGGAATGCTTGACACTTTCCACAGAACAGAAACTGAACTGTTACAGAATTAGTCACAAATGTAGTTCTCAAGCTTTTCTGCCCATACACCTAGGTACTGTCTGAGACGCGTCTCCTCCAAGGCAGCTAGTCTCTACCGCCACCATTCTTGGCTGAGGTCATAGACCTATTGCAGCCTATAGCTTTCCCTGTCACTCCTCTGGCTCTCCTCTCCTGCTAAGCTTTGTTTCCTTCTGCCACTACCACAGCTACTCTGCTGCTGGAACCGCTGGTCACCCGGGTTATAATGTAGATACAAGTTCACTTTAAATGTTAGAATCATTTTCTTCCAATTGTACTCCCAGTGGAATATTTCTGCAGCTTCCTCTTTCTTCTTGATATGCAGAAAGGACTGTCTTGTCTCACTGCACTCTGAATGTAGCAAATCATCAAATATTAACTGCTCGAGAGAAGTACTCTTATTTCACATTAATTACTGTTATAAACAAAAGTGCTGACAGTATTTTCAGGTTTCTAATTTAGTTATATAGCATTCAGTCTGTAACAGGGATCTAAAGATCATAAAACTTTCTTTTTACACTCAAATCACCTATATACCTGTGATTGGATTTTCTTTGTTTTCTTCATGTCTTCAGTTAAGTTTTCACACAGCTTCTGTGATTCAGCCAAGGAAGAAACTGTATTTTCTTTTAGTTCATGTAGATTGTTACACAATGTACTAAGAAAGCCATCCATTTCCTTCTTCTGATCTTCTATCTTTGAAGAGAAAAAAAAAATTTTTTTTTCTTAAATTAAAAAAATGACCTAGGGGCTTCCTGGTGGCTCAGTGGTAAAGAACCCACCTGCCAATGAAGGAAGACACAGATTCGATCCCTGATCCAGGAAGATTCCAAAAGTTCTGCGGAGCAACTAAGCCTACAAGCCACCATTGAGCCTGTGCTCTAGAGCCCGGAAGCGCAACTACAGAGCCAACATGCTGCAGCAACCAAAGCCCATGCACCCCAGAGCCTGTGCTCCAAAGTGAGAAGGGCCCACGAAGAGAAGTCCACACACAACTCAAGAGTGCCCCTGCTCACCGCAACTAGAGAAAAAAGTCCCTGAAGTAACAAAGACACAGCACAGCCAAAAAAATAAAATTGTTCTTTGTAATGTTCTAAGTTTATGTTTTTACTTTTTTGACTACATATAAAATAGAAAAGGTAGAAAACAGTACTGCAGAGAAAAGTCTCTTCCTTTCCCCTCCAGCCCCTAGAACCCCAGTCCCACTCCCACCTCTGAGAGGTGATTGTTACCATTTTTAAACACATTAGAAGGCAATGGCAACCCACTCTAGTACTCTTGCCTGGAAAATCCCATGGACGGAGGAGCCTGGTAGGCTGCAGTCCATGGGGTTGCTGAGTTGGACACAACTGAGCAAGTTCACTTTCACGCACTGGAGAAGGAAATGGCACCCCACTCCAGTGTTCTTGCCTGAAGAATCCCAGGGATGGGGGAGCCTGGTGGGCTGCCATCTATGGGGTCGCACAGAGTCGGGCACAACTAAAGCGACTTAGGAGGAGGAAGAGGAGGAGAGGTATTTTGGGGCTTCCCAGGTGGCCCTAGTCATAAAGAGCCCAACTGATAATGCAGATGTGGGTTTGATCCCTGGGTCAGGAAGATCCCCTGGAGGAGGGCATGGCAACCCACTCCAGTATTCTTGCCTGGAGAATCCCACTGACAGAGGAGCCTGGTGGGCTACAGTCCATAGGTTCGCCAAGAGTCAGACAAGACTGAAGTGACTTAGCACACACGCAGAGGTATTTTATTATTCATATTTATGTAGGTATGCATACATATGTATGTATAACCACATATGTACACACACCATATGACAGACCGCTATGTATGCTATGCTGCTTGAAGATCATTTCCTCCTGTTTTTCTTAGCCATGATTCTGCAGACCACGTCAATGGTCAGCATCCTGATCACAGCATCCTCTCTTCCTCCCTCCTCCAGATTCCTTCTCATAACCCACGAGTTCTGCATGTAAACACTTCTCAACTAACAAGTCCTGGGTCCCTTGAATTCATGTGGAATTTCTTTCTTAACAATATGAGATAATAAGAATATTCATTACCTTATTAGCCACAATCAACAAAGTCTTGAAAATATTCTTCAGTTGACTATTGATTTCCAGTATAGATGCCACAGTTGGGGATAAAACTGTTCCCAGTGAACTGAGGAGGTCAGTCTTAAGTACATTCTGGTTTAAAAAATAAATATACAACTCTTTAAAAAGGATATTTTCACTTCCATAAATCTGGATAGTTAAATGATGTCTTAAATACCCTGTTAACTAAACACATGTATATTAAAATCCTACGTGTCTGTTCTCTTTTTTATAGCCTACAGAGCCTATTATTAGAGTTTATATTCATCATAAATCACTTAATTCTGCATATAGGAATTAAGAAATGGTCACTTTATGTACAATAAATTCTTAATAGTCTACTGTAACATACGTCAGAAGAATCCAGAAGAGGGGAAAATGACAGTCATTTGATAAAATTTCAGCAACGTAAACAAAGAAAGGAAAAAACACCTACAATCATATTTCAAACAAATAAATTTCAAACAACTTTAGGTTATTAAGTCAAAAGGGCTAAAACCAAATAGCCTTGAAAAGTAGGCTTTGGATTGGAGGTATTTAAGTTTGAAGAACTGGTGACTTAACATTCTACTGGATAAGAACTTGTCATGGTTCTGGTTCTTGTCAAGGTATATACAAACGTTAGAAAGTATTATAGATTAGAAATTTTTATAAAAAGAAAAAAATTCTGAACTAAGCTCCTATTACTAGAGGAAGGATGAAGAACTATAATGAAATAATTAGTAAATGCTTAAAAGAGTACTGGTTTCCTTTGGAAAGAAGAGCTATCATACTAATTTCAACTCATTCTGTGGGAACAGCAATCACCTCTTCAGACTCAAGCTTGCTTATAACTTGGAAGGAAGACATCAATAAACAGAGACTACCATTTATTTAGTGAGTGAATAAATTTTCATACAGCAGAAACTAACAGAACATTGTAAAGCAATTATACTCCAATTTTAAAAAATTCCCAAAAAGTACCAGTGAGCATCTTTTAACTTTGTCAAATTTGGGTGACCAAAGAAATCTACCTAACAATGTCATGCAAGCACTGGATTTAGGCAGAATGTTGGCTAACATGAGCAGTATTTACTTGGAAAATGTTCAACAAATATTGTTAAACTCAAAAAGGGAGGCAGAGAGCCTATACAGAGGGAAAAACCAAAAGCAAAAAAAAACAAAAAAAAGTTATATGGCCAAGAACATCCTAGACAAATGATACAATTACAAAATGAAGGGTATAAAGAAATCAAGTATGGAGAAGGTAAACAACATTGTGTAATTAGGTGACTGGCTTCTAGAGAATTATGGGGAAAAGCCTCACAGGTACAGGCTGGAAGGACTTGATTACACACATTGGACCCCACAAATTGTTATACATGTTCCCCAAATTCTATAAGTTATTTTTCTTACATGTTTTTCTGTATTTCTGTAGTTTTTAAATTAACTAATTAATATACCCTTCAGGTTGGGTCAGTGTAACATTATTAGCATGACTATTCCAGGACCCTTAAGAAAAGGATAACTGACCAATTTCTGAGCCAGCTAACAAGTCATAGGTCCCCTGAATTCACATGGAGCTAAACCTACAACTTTTTAAAAGGCATATGAACTCCTACACTCTATGTTACAGAATATAAGTGAAAAAAGTTTTGAAGGGTATATATATGCTATTGGNATATGCTATTGGGAATTAATCTTTCTGGGAGGAAAAAAACAGTGAAGAGACCTGTCTTTAAAAATATAAACCTACTCTATTAAAGTAATCTATTTACCACTGTGTCTAGTAAAGCTTAAGATGAAAGAAGAGCAGTTAACATTGTTTTTGGAGACTTATCAAATGTAAAAAAGATTTACTAACAATCAATTCCTGAAGTACAGTTTTACTTTCTGCTGCTAACGACTGTTCTTTCAATATCATATTAGAAATCCTAGAAACAAGTGTAGACACATTTTCTGGAATCAATGTGAGAGATCCAAGTGCTGTTGTAGTAATAGTGTCTAATGCAGAGACACTGGAAGTCAGCAGGTTACCTATACCAAAAAGAAAAAAGATGTAAATCTGGACATAAATATATTTAAACACAAATACAATCTTGGCAAAATTTATATCCCTGTTGTGGAAATTTGTAACAAATAAGCTTAAAATAATTGACTCACTACATAAGCATGGAATTATTTTAAACATAAATTATGTTCTATAGTATTCCAGAAGCACTGGGCACATCTGTAAGTATATCAGACCTGAAACTATAACTTAGTGTAAGAGTCAGAATAATCTAAAAATTAATCTCTAACTAAAATACACAGTATTACTGTAGCTAAAAAAGGTTAAAGAAGAGAAACTAGAGATCAATAAATAAAATTTTTTAGTGGTTAGGTTAGAGTAACTAGACTCTAAGTGACCTTTTAAATTTTTCTTGTCTGCATCTTCCAAATTTTCTATAGTGAAAATAATACTTTAATATCAGTTTTGAAATTAGTCTTACACTAAACACAGTAAGACTGGAATAAGAAATGCTTGAACTAAAGATGGTACTGATGAAATTATCTGCAGGGCAGCAAAGGAGACACAGATGTAGAGAACAGACTTATGGACATGGGTGGGGGGAGGAAGGAGAGGGTGAGATGTATGGAGAGTAACATGGAAACATACTACCATATGTAAAAATAGATAGCCAATGGGAATTTGCTATATGACTCAGGGGTGGAATGGGGAGGGAGAAGGGAGGGAGGTTCAAGAGGAAGGGGACATATGTATACCTATGGCTCATTCGTGTTGATGTTTGGCAGAAACCAACAAAATTCTGTAAAGCATCTATCTTCAATTAAAAAAAAAGAGAAATGTTTGTACTTACCAAACAAGGTCTTGTGAACTTCTAGCATGGCCTTTTGCTTCGTGCTGCCATCTTTAATTAATTCTTCCATGTTATTAAACAGACTATTCAAGTTTTTGCCAAAAACATCTTGAGCTTCTGCATTATGCTGATCAACTGCCTTCTTACGATCCAGTTTAGAATGGAGACCAAATACATCTTTTGTAGTTTCTTCAACTGTGTTAAGCAACTATATACGATTTTTAAAAATAAGTGTTGATAAGATGGATATGACAAAAGCAATCTAATGAAAATATCCTCATTAAAGACTTCTAAAAAGAACTAGTAAATTTTATATATAGTATCAGAAGAAATTTTTAAATTCATGCCAATGTTTATTTCTCCTCCGCTAGCCATCTAGACAAGGAAAACTAATTTTGCCAATCAATTTTAATAATTATGCTCCCTCACAAATGTTTCCCCAATATGTGTTACTAAGGTAGGAGACCCTGGTTCAATTCCTGGGTCAGGAAGATGTGCTGGAGAAGGGATAACCACTCCAGTATTATTAGGCTTCCCTGGTGGCTCAGTTGGTAAAGAATCCGTCTGCAATGCGGGAGACCTGGGTTCAGTTCTTGGGTTGGGAAGATCCCCTGGAGAAGGAAAAGGCCACTCACTCCAGTATTATGGCCTGGAGAATTCCATGAACTGTACAGTCCATGGGGTGGCAAAGAGTTGGACATGATTGAGGGACTTTCACTTTCATGTGTTACTAATTTCCAAAGGATACACCTAATAAAAAAGTGAGTACTTTCAACATCATCCATCATTAGAAGATACAAAATTCTTGATGACTAGTCTCAACCATGACCACAGGTAAAGCAGTACGACACCATTATTCTAAACATTCACAAAGTATATTCAAGTCAGGTTCTATTTTCAAAACTTAAGGAATAGATTTTTCTTAAATAAGCATCTCCAGTGAAGAAAATCTAGATGAAATAGTAAAATAACGCTTCTTAAATGGACAGAACTATCATTTGGAGTGAATAAACAGAATTTCACAATTTTTTAGCTTATGCTAAGAAAGTTACTTCTACTCATTCTTTAACTTCTTTAATGCAACTTCAAATAAAAACAAAAGACAAACCCTGCTGGCAGCATCATGAAGTCTCTCCTCAGTACTTTCCAAAGCCGAGGTGATAAATTCTTCTTCAACAAGCTGTAATTTAGTTTCCTGCAAATGTCTTTGAGTGGTTTCAAGTTCCTGTGTCTTACTTTGCAGGTCAGATTTGCACTGGTTAAGTTCATTTTTACTATCTGTAAACAATTCTGTAACCTACATATAACATATGAAACATTTCTGTTTTAGAATTTAAAAATGCCAAACTGGTCGTTGACACACCTGGCTAGTTCATAATACTAAAAGAACCAAACAAATTTCCATATAAAAGTTTAACAAGTTACCGGGTAGGTTAGAACATTTCATTGGTAACTGGTTTCTTCCTGTAACTACTACTAGCACTGGTGGTCCAGTAGTCAGGACTCTGCATGTCAGTGCTATGGGCACAGGTTTGATCCCTGGTCAGGGAATTACGATTCCACAAATCGTGGGGCACAGCCAACCAAACAAAAACAAGTAACAGGTCTAATGAAATGGTGTTAATTCTTCAGATTCCTTTCAACACTGCCAGTGTGAGAGTGGCACTGAAGGGTCAGGTCTTTAAACCTTAGTTATTTAATATCTGGTTTCTCCCAACATCTGCCTTTTGTCATCTGATAAACATGTTGATGAAAATCTATCAGCATTCACTATACGGCTTTCATATTAAATTATACAAGTCAATTAATTTCTTAAAATGCTGCATTAGTATGTGTCAAATAGAATAACTTCTTCAAAAAAGACTCACTTCTTCATTATCATTAATGATAATTTTTTAAAAAACTGTGATACAACTTAATTTTAGTTTAGAGGTCAGCAAGAAAAAAAATCTTAAAGAAAAAATATCAGGTGCCTCACATTCTGAAATTGCCTTTTAATATTTGCTTTTTACATGACAGTCAATACAGTTTTGAATGCTTACCCTATTTAGCTCTTCCTCAAAAGCAGCAATTTTTTCAACCATTTCTCCAATTTGTTCCTCTTGAACAGTTAGTTTTCCACTCATAGCTCTAAAATAAAATTTAAAAGGATTTTAACAGTGAATATTGTTTCCTAATGCCTATAAAATTTACTCTAACACAATGGAGGCAGTTACATATCATCTCTACTATTTATCACTATCATGATAATGATGCCTAAGTATCAATAAGCAATAAATACAAAGTGCAAAAAACAAATATATTCTTTGTCTTAGGTTTATAAACAAACTGTTTTTGTTTTCTCCATTTTGAAACTGAGAATCCCTACCGATTACAGGGGAAAAAAACATGTATGTATATAAAATTTGAGAGGCTACAAAGGTGACAGAGGACACTAACCCACACACAGCAGAGGGAGGGATGCTAGGTGTCTATAATCAGGAATATGAAGAACAATAAACAAGACAGGCAGAGTCCCGAAGAGGCTGGTGGTGTGAAAGCGTCAGGTCTCACAGGAGGAAGGGGTAAGGGGCTAAAACCTGGAAAACTAAAGTACGTACACAGAGCAATTAAACCTCCTGCCCCCAGCACACAGACCCCAGTACACACCCCAACACACATACCACTATCACACCACCACAAAAGTCCTCATGAAACAAACAATTCTTCTCTGCTACTGCTGCTAAGTCACGTCAGTCGTGTCCAACTCTGTGCGACCCCAGAGGCAGCAGCCCACCAGGCTCCTCTGTCCCTGGGATTCTCTAGGCAAGAATACTGGAGTGGGTTGCCATTTTCTTCTCCAATGCATGAAAGTGAAAAGTGAAAGTGAAGTCACTCAGTCGTGTCCAACTCTTCGCAACCCCACGGACTGTAGTCTCCCAGGCTCCACTGTCCATGGGATTTTCCAGGCAAGAGTACTGGAGTGGGTTGCCATTGCCTTCTCCAGATTCTTCTCTAGAGCACAGCTTCTCAGCTTTAGCACTACTGACATTTTGCACCAGACAATTCTGGTCTGCTTTAATGAGCCTCTCTGATTTCTTGAGATTAGCAAGTGTCAGAACCGAGTGCTTTCGTTTGCATTCTTCTAGTTCCTTCATAACTACCAACCATTTTCTATTCCACGTTGTGCTTAAATGACAAAGAATTTTAAGAATGTAGATTTCCTCAAACTATTTGCTAGAGATATTGATTAAAGAAAAAGATAAAGTTGAGGTGGTATAAGAAAAGAGTTCACTCTAAGTCTTTTGATAATTATATCAGTTCTTTACTGGAAATAGCTCTTCAAAGTAGATGAGCTATTTGAAATGCTTTCCTATATTAAATGTATAAGAGGAATGTAACATTGTTATTAAATAAATGATATAGTTTAGGTAAATAATTTTTAATTGAAGTATAATTGACTTACAATATTACATTAGTTTTGGGTGTCCAACATAGTGATTTGATACTCTTATATATTACAAAATGATCACCACAATAAGTCTACTTATCAACTGTCACCACACAACGGTAGTACAATACTCTGACTACACTCCCTATACTGTACATTCTTAGAAATTAATTTCCATAACCAAGGGCTTACCTAAAATTTTCTTCAGAAATGTACACTCCATTTTTCTCACGAGCTGCAGCAAGATCCCGTTTCAGACGCTCTATCTCTTCTGTATATTCCTATGCAAGAAGAACGTTGTGTCAGTTTAGCACTTCACTTTTTTTCATTCAGTTTGGGGAAGATTTATAATAAAGTTAGCCCTCTTATCTTTTTTAAAGCATAAAAATATGTGATTAAAAAGTCACAACCTTACTTTTCATTCAATATTAATATGGTTAGAATAAAGTCAATAGCTTTCATTCATTATAAAAATACAGGCTTCTGAAGAAAAAAACAACCCCCAGTAGCCAGGTTGGTCTCCAAATCTCATCTCACACTAAAAGGAACCAGGGTTTCTTAGGGAAGTGTCTGACTCCAGGATTGGGGCAAGAAACATTCAAGATGAACCTGGAACATCTTGTAAAACAAAATAGGAAGAAAGTGAAGGAAGCTTAGGCCAACCAAAAAGACTCAAGAACCCACTGAAAAGGTACCCAATGGCCAGAGAAGGAACAATTTGAGTGTCAGTGAGGTTATTAACTACAATTGTTAGCACAAATATTCTAAATCTATGAGTTTATAACAATGTTAAGAAAGCTGGGAAACCAACCCATTATTCTCCAAACTGTCAAAGGAAATGAATCAAGCATTTATTCTGTCTTTCCTATAAGAACTACAGCCTTGGGAAGCTGAGGGAATGTTCCTCTTTTTAGTCCAGCAGTCAACTAAGGAAGAACAATTTGAAAATTATTGTTTTGCAACCCTTAAAGAAGAACTAGTGGATCAGGTCATTTGAATATAATCAATCCCTTACCAAAAAAAGGGAAAGAACCAGATATCATGTGCTTCCAAGTGGGAGAATATACCACCACTTATCAAGTACTTTGGCCAAAAATATATAAATAAGATAAAACCTGACTCTATCAAGCCTCACAATCCAACTACTAATTTATGGCAAACCTTATTTGGATCCTAAAACAAAATATTAAAAGTCTACACTGACGGAGAAGGAAATGGCAACCCACTCCAGTATCCTTGCTTGGGAAATCCCATGGGGTGTCTAGTATGCAATGGTCCATGGAATACAACAGGGCTGGACATGGCTTGGTGACAACAAATGGCAGTTCTAGCCAACGTATGAGAACAGAGACTTGTAAGGAATTGGGGGTTGGGGCTGAAACGAAAATCCTATTGTTTACAGATGTGAATGTCTACTTAGAAAAACCAAAATAAACTGCAAGCAAATATTTAAACTAAAATAAATAAATAAAGTCTACAATGAAACAACTGGAATTTTAAACAATGACTACATATTTTATCATAATAAATTACTGTTAAATATTTTTAGATTTAATAATAGCAATAGGGTTCAAAAATTCAGCTGTCTAAAATAAAATGAATGCTTATGAAAGAGCATGGCCTTTAAAAAACAATGAATATAAAAATCACTGTTGTTTTTCTCAGATCCTGACAATTTTGACACCTTTTATCAAGAGAGGTTTGCTCATATAAGCTTCCTTTTAAACAGTCTGATTCCAAGAGTTATTATAAAGCCACAGTAATTAAAACTGTGGTATTAGTGAGAGACAGACATAAATCAATGCAAGAGAATAGAAAGCCCAGCCATTTTGGAAAACAACTTGGCAGTTCCTTAAAAAAAAAGAAAACTTATATTCAATTACCATACAATACAACAATTATACTCTTAGGCAATTATCTCATAAAAATGAAAATTTATATGTACACAAATTACTGTAAACAAATATGATTAAAGCAGTTTTATTTTCAATTGTGAAAAACCAAAATCAGGCCATACGTCTTTCACAGGTGAATCTGGCAGCAAGCTATGTGTGGTGCATACAGGTGCTGTGCTGTGCTCAGTCGAGTCTGACTCTTTGCTACCCCATGGACCTTAGCCCTCCAGGCTCCTCTGTCCTTGGGAATTCTCCAGGCAAGAATACTGCAGTAGGTTGCTATGCCCTCCTCCAGGGAATCTTCCCAACCCAGGTATCGAAACCAGGTCTCCCACATTTCAGGTGAATTCTTCAGTCTGAGCCACCAGGGAAGCCCAAGAATACTGGAGTAGGTAGCCCATCCCTTCTCCAGGGGATCTTCCTGATTCATGAATTGAACTAGGGACTTCTGCACTGCAGGCAGATGGTATATATATACCATAGAATATTCCTCAGCGTTAAAGAATAAAGATCTATTACTATGCACCACTCAGGTTAACCTCCCGGGAATTATGCTGAGTGATAAAAGCAATCCCCAAAAGTTTACATACTGTATGATTCCACTCAATAACACTTTTAATATGACAAAGGTTTAGAAATAGAGAACAGATCATTGGATAACAAAGATTAGGGACAGGAGGTCAGAATGGGAAGGAAGTGATTATAAAAGAGCAATGAGGAATCCTTGCTGAGATGGGACTGTTCAGTATCTTGACTGTGGTAGTGGCTCCATGAACCTACACATAACAAAACCGTATAGAACTAACTAAACACACACATGAGTACCAGGAAAATTGAGGAATAAGACCAGTGAATTGCTATTAACGGTATCCCTACAGTGATTTTACTACATAGTTTAATAAAATGTACAAAGGATCTCTCTGTATTACTTCTTTCAACTGCACGTGAATCTATAGTTGTCTCAACAGAAACAAAAAAAACCAACTACCAATTAAAGGAAAAGATAAGCCAGACTGGGAGGAAATATTTACAAATTGTTTCATAAAGGATAGTATCTAGAAAATATGAACAATCCTTTACAACTTCATAAAAAGACAACCCAATTAAAAACTGGCAATTTAAACAGACATTTCACAAATGAAGACATACATATGGATAATAAGCATGTGAAAAGATGCTGAATATCACTATTCATTAAGGAAATGTTAATTAAAACTGTACTGAAGTACCATTATACACTTAAATTTTACTGACTGGATAGAGCTTGTAAGGTCATCTATTAGTATTAGAAAAATCATTTCAACACACAGGGCATTTAGTTCAAGCCATTAAATGAAAAGCCTTATCAAAGGCAACTTAATAAATTTTTAAAAACAATTATCTATTTCAGTTCCTCATTTTCACATTTGTCAAACAAATTTATATTACTCCATAAAATTCACAATTACCTTAATCAGAGCTTTCTTGGTGAGTTTCTGGTTAACCTCAGGCTTATTGAGTATGTTCTTTGCTCTATGAGCATATTCCAACGTACTCAGAGTTTCCTGTGATGAAAAGAAAAGGCCAATTACTGAAGATATGAGAATAACATAGTTCTGTTACCTAAAATGTACTATACAATAACATAATAATTTTTGGTTATATCTAATATAAACATTTACCCATTATACCCATTACCTACTATACCCTACATTATACCCATTACCTACTATACCCAACCTTTAAAAACAAGGAATGTTCTTGAAGCAACTATACTCCAATTAAGTAAATAAAAAAGACAGAGAACTGTTTAAAACATTCTTATTTTTTACTCTTCAAGTTTCAGGGTCTTTAACTTTAATATCATTTAATCTAATAATTTTTTGCTTTAGCCTTCAGTCAGTTCAGTCGCTCAGTCGTGTCCGACTCTTTGCAACGCCATCAATCGCAGCACGCCTGCCTCCCTGTCCATCACCAGCTCCTGGAGTTCACTCAGACTCACATCCATCGAGTCAGTGATGCCATCCAGCCATCTCATCCTCAGTCGTCCCCTTCTCCTCCTGTCCCCAATCCCTCCCAGCATCAAGGTCTTTTCCAATGAGTCAACTCTTCGCATGAGGTGGCCAAAGTACTGGAGTTTCAGCTTTAGCATCATTCCTTCCAAAGAAATCCCAGGGCTGATCTCCTTCAGAATGGACTGGCTGGATCTCCTTGCAGTCCAAGGGACTCTCAAGAGTCTTCTCCAACACCACAGTTCAAAAGCATCAATTCTTCAGCGCTCAGCTTTCTTCACAATCCAACTCTCACATCCATACATGACCACAGGAAAAACCATAGCCTTGACTAGACAGACCTTTGTTGGCAAAGTAATGTCTCTGCTTTTGAATATGCTATCTAGATTGGTCATAACTTTTCTTCGAAGGAGTAAGCGTCTTTTAATTTCATGGCTGCAGTCACCATCTGCAGTGATTTTGGAGCCCAAAAAAATAAAGTCTGACACTGTTTCCACTGTTTCCCCATCTATCTCCCATGAAGTGGTGGGACCGGATGCCATGATCTTCGTTTTCTGAATGTTGAGCTTTAAGCCAACTTTTTCACTCTCCAGTTTCACTTTCATCAAGAGGCTATTAAGCTCTATTAAAAAAAAAACCTCAATGAATTTCATCAACTGATGAATAAACAAAATGTCCTATATCCATATTATTCACCTACAAAAAGGAATGAGCTCTGATTCTTGCTGCAACATGGATGAACATTGAAAACATTATGCTAAGTAAAAGAAGCCAGTCACAAAAGAATACTTATTGTGTGATTCCATTTATATAAAATATTCAGAATAGGCAAAGGTATAGATTAAAGCAAGTAGATTAATAGTGACCTAGGGCTAGCGATTGACTGCTAATAGGTTACAGAGTTTCCTTCTAGGATAAAAATGTTTAGATTCTGGTGACAGTTGCATAGCTCAATGAATATAGTAAAATCACCTAATTATATACTTTCAATGGATGAATTTTATAGTAGACAAATCATTTCTCAACAAAAATAGTTTTTAAAATGAAAGAGCAGTTAAGAGACATTATAAAAGCTTTTCTAATTCCATTTAAAGAGGATAATCCAGTAAAATTAAAGTAGACTTTACCATCTTTGTTGTTTCTCTTGGTTTTCCTACCTGTACCCCCACATCCAGCCCCATCTTTAGTGATCTCTAAGCAGCCTCTTAAGTACTGCTGCTGCTGCTGCTGCTAAGTCACTTCAGTCGTGTCCGACTCTGTGAGACCCCATAGATGGCAGCCCACCAGGCTCCCCCATCCCTGGGATTCTCAAGGCAAGAACACTGGAGTGGGTTGCCATTTCCTTCTCCAATGCATGAAAGTGAAAAGTGAAAGTGAAGTCGCTCAGTCCTGTCCGACTCTTAGTGACCCCATGGACTGCAGCCTACCAGGCTCCTCCATCCATGGGATTTTCCAGGCAAGAGTACTGGAGTGGGGTGCCACTGCCTTCTCCATCTAAAGCACTAGTATTCGCTTAACCCACTTCTAAGGCCTCAATTAAACCATCCACTGCTAATGACCACAGCAATTATCTTTGAAGACTAGAAAAATACAACTAAGTAACTAGCTTTTTAAGACTGAAAACTGCCAGGCAGGAGAAAGACAATTTTTCAGTGGTGTTCTCCTCTGTGTGTCCACCACATACAATGTCTAGATTATTTTTACTGTAGTATAGAATTAATGAAGCCAATTAGTGAACTCTAAAAATATTATACATGGTAGTTAGGGAATTCTCTGGCAGTCTAGTATTTAGAACTCCAAATTTTCACTGCTGAGGGCCCAAGTTCAATCCCTTGTCGAAAACTAAGATCCCACAAGCCACGAAACACGCTACACAGCCAAAAAATGTGATAGTTAAGACCTTACCTCCAGATTGAGAGATGCAGGAGAAACTGTTGCAATGATAGATGTTCTTGTACGTCCCCCAAGAGAGTCCTGGAGGATTCTAGTCAGTTTAGATTCTCGATAAGGAACATGAGGTGTTCTTTCTACAAGAGCAGTAATAACCCTTCCCAGAGTCAACAGGGACTGATTGATATTTCCAGCTTCCCGAGCTCTCTTGTCAACTGCTCCAGAACGGCCAATGTTCTCACTGCCTGCAAGATCAACCTTGAATTTTAAAAATAAAAATAAGTCCTCAGTCTATGGATTTGGAATAGAAGACTTTCATTCTCATATTTTACATAAAGATATTAAATACATAGCCAGTAAAATAATTTTCTATAAGTAACAACCCACTACAAAACCAATAACCCAGTGACTACAAAAGTACTGTCTCTAAATACACAATTTTCAAAAACTGCTCTATGAGGTGATAAAGAAGAAACAGTGGAATAGAACTACCATTTGACCTAGCAATCCCACTTCTGGGTATGTATGCAAAGTAAATGAAATCACTCTCTCAAAGAAATGTCTGCACTCCCACGTTCACTGCACTGTTAATGATAAATAAGGAATGGAAACTGCTTAACTCCCCACTGACAAATGAATAAAGATGTGACGTAATGCACGCACGTGCACACACACACACTCGAATATTATTCAGCCATGAGAAAGGATATCTTGCTACATTGTACATTTTAAATACATAATTTTGTCAATTATACCTCAATAAAACTACAAAAAAAAACAAACCTGAAGGAATGAACAGTGGTATTATAGTTGATGCTTACCAAGTTCAACTTCCCAATTTTAACAAGCTCCTCTCCATCAACTGTAGTTTCTTTCATATGTATTGTAACAGAGAAAACTGAGTGGGATCGACTAGAAAACAAGACCAAGTTGCCCAATCATTATAATGCAAAACATTATTTGTTTTCTTTCTATAACATAATGAAAACAGCAAAGATTTACATCTACCAGGGCAGAGAAAGATAGTATCAGACAGGATATCAGTAAGATTTTGGAAGACAGTAGATAGATAGAATGATGCTAGGTTTTGGCTTTTTTCCTCCTGCTGCTTGCACAGAGGAAACCAATAATAAGCTACTTGAAAACAGCTTAAATGACTTAGAATCCTCAGGCACCTCTAAAAGCTGGATGTGGAATAGTGTTTGAACAGCTGCCTGGTGTGTCAGAAGAGATGGCTTGCAATTGATCTATTTATAAGAACCACTTGAAATATCATTACCTTAAACTCAAACAGCATCAGGCAAGCCACCAGATCACTCCCCCTCAGCGTCAACTATCCTAAAAGTACATTGCTCTGCCTCGAGAAGGTCACTAGAGACAGGCAGGTCCTTCCTCTGAACAGCACAAATAGTAAATACCAGCGTTCACTGAAACACCACAAGTCATCACTGCTAGATGACAAGGTTTTCCAAAGTCCTTCTTATGCTGTATACCGACACTCAACTTTTATCTTAGTGATATAAAAAACAATACAGATAACCAAAGATACCATTCCTTTCTGTATCAATATCTGATGAAGAACATTATGTTTGTTAATGTCATCGATGGTTGGAATACAGTAATTTCTAATTTTCTCATTTGTACTTTTCATGTCATTTTTACAAAATTATTTAAGTTATTTTAAATAACAGAAAAAGGGAGGGACACAGGGAAAAATATAAACTATAGATTTGAATTATAAAATATAATCTCATGTTTTCCTACCATTATTTGCCCAGGAGATCAGTCCTGGGTGTTCAGTGGAGGGATTGATGGTAAAGCTGAAACTCCAATATTTTGGCCACCTCATGTGAAGAGTTGACTCACTGGAAAAGACCCTGACGCTGGGAGGTATTGGGGACAGGAGGAGAAGGGGACGACAGAGGATGAGACGGCTGGATGGCATCACCAACTTGGTGGACATGAGTTTGAGTAAACTTCGGGAGTTGGTGATGGACAGGGAGGCCTGGCATGCTGCGATTCATGGGGTCGCAAAGAGTCGGACATGACTGAGCGACTAAACTGAACTGAATTCAAGATAATAGAATTAATGCCAGTAAGCATAAAAGTCAATTCTGACTTTGGAAGA
>SJYQ01019723.1:1282-33974 GCA_006410935.1 Redunca redunca
CCCAATCTTTAGACTAGAGATAACAATATTAATTCCTTCAAAGGGCTGTTGGAAGGATAAATGACATAAGGCATATAAAGGACTTAGCACATGGCTGGCACAGAGAATATGTGCTGATTAAATGTTTATAAGATTAATGATCTAAAAACAATAATTGAGTCATTTACCTAACAGATGTTATGTACCAAGCACCGTGCTTATTGGGAGTTAGGACAGAGTTTCTGTAACTTTCTCAGTTCACAGAATCTTCAGTGTCACAGTGAATTTTTCACAGAAACTCTATGCCAAAAGAAATACCTAGCAGTTCCACTTATTAAGTAGTTTGTACTTGTGCTTAGTCACTCATGTCCAACTCTTTGCAACCCCATGGACTATCGCCCACCAGGCTCTTCTGTCCACTGGGATATTCCAGGCAAGAATACTGGAGTTAGGTTGCCATGCCCTCCTCCTGGTCTCCCACATTGCAGGCAGATTCTTGACTATCTGAGCTACCAGGGAAGAACAAGATCCAAGTGATTTAACAGCAGTTTATGCTGTGTCAATCCTAAAGGAAATCAATCCTGAATATTCATTGGAAAGACTGATGTTCATGAAACTGAAACTTCAATACTTTGGCCGTCAGATGCGAAGAGCTGACACATTAGAAAAGACCCTGATGCTGGGAAAGACTGAAGGCAAGAGGAGAAGGGGATGATAGAGGATGAGATAGTTAGATGGCATCACTGACACAATGGACACGAATTTGAGCAAACTCCCGGAGATGGTGAAGGACAGGGAAGCCTGATGTGCTGCAGTCCATGGGGTCGCAAAGAGTCGCAGACAACTGAGTGACTGAACAACAACAACAACAATTGTTGTTCTTAAAATTTTACATTATCCCATGATACCCAGTTGTTGAAGTACTTTGAGGCACTTTGGTATACGGTTTGGAAATCACGGAGTTAAGGATACAAAAATAAATAAAGTATGGCTCCTTCTCTAAAGGCATTTTCAAATTTAGTATTGTAAATACTTATAAACAACTTAATAAAATATTACAAATGCTTTACTGAAGTATTGCCAAGATCTGTAGGGGACATAAAGGAAGTTGGGGTATGTAAGACATTATAAAGGGAGGATTATTTGACTAGTGATTCAAGATTGAGTAGAAGATAACTAGACAGAGAAGAAAAAGAACAGCAGAGAGAAGAAAAAAAAGGCAGTGTCAGTAAAGAGCCTGATGTACAAACGTTTGTAAAAATTCAGAAGGTGGTAACTTTGTCTGTTGGTAAGGATTATAAAAAGAGAAAATTAAGAATAAACATAAAATTGTGGCAACCATGGAGGTGCACAAAGAGGTTGATTTGCAAAGGAGAACCTTCTAGAAGGAGTGCTATGAGCTAACAGCCCCCAGCTGTTGCACCTTTGGGATCTGCTGCACCATTCCTATGGAGGCCACACCCTCTCCAGGCTGTTCCCACCAAGGACTGATCACAGTGGGGTACCAAAGCTGGACAATTCTGCTGGACACTGAACTTCTCTGATAGGCAGTCTTTGTTCCAGGGCCCCTTCAAGACTGCTGCAGTCTGAGATTCCTCCTACCCAATCTTCCTTCCTCCTTTCTCTTCTTAAACAGTCATCAGATCTACCCTGCAGTCTGAAGACTCTCCTGGTCTCTCCTCTTTCCTGCGCTCTACTCATTTATCATCACAGGTATTCCCCCCCTAATAAATGTCTTGTACTTATAACTCAGTCTTGGTGCTTGTTTTCTGGAGGATCTGAACCCAGTGCTAAAACTGAAGTTTTCAAAAATATACGATTTTCGTTTAAAGAAATTGAACCATAATACCCAGAGCTACAGTTGAGATGTCGACAGAAAGAAAGTGAAAGTGAAAGTCCCTCGGTAGTGTCCAACTCTTTGTTATTCCATGGACTGTATGAAAGTGAAAGTCACTCAGTTGTGCCCAACTCTTTGTGACCCCATGGACTATACAGTCCATGGAATTCTCCAGGCCAGAATACTGGAGTGTGTAGCTGTTCCCTTCTCCAAGGGGTCTTCCAACCCAGGGATTGAACCCAGGTCTCTCACATTGCATGCAGATTCTTTACCAACTGAGCCACCAGAGAAGCCTAAGATGTTGACAAGAGGGAGTCAATTTTAGAAGTTCTTTCAGTTTAGTCTTTGCTCTACAATGAAGCCATACTGAGAGCCATAGTGGTAGATGGGAAATGGGTTTAAAAGACTTCTCTGGCACATGTGTTGGGAAATTGGGAATTTCTTCTTTTAGATATTCCAGGGCAAGGATTTTTTTTCATATTTATTTCTGTTTATTTACTTGGCCATGTTTATTTATTGGTCATTTATTTGGTCTTAGTTGTCATACAAGGGATCTTCAATATTCATTGCAGCATGTGGGATCTGTAGTTTCGGCATGTGAGATCTAGTTCCCTGACCAGGGATTGAACCCGGGCCCCCTGCATTGGGAGCATAGAGTCTTAACTACGGACTACCAGGGGAGCCCCAGGGCAAGGATTTTGATAGAAGTTGTTTAAAGCTTTCCCTGCCAGAAGCAGGGAGTTACTTTGCTGAATTACCTTGCTTCTCTAGGAAGCCTCAACTACCTCATGAGGTAGGTATTTAATCAGGAAAGCAGGTCTAGGAAATAAGCTGGATGGGCAAAGCATGTGAGACAGGGAGGGCTAGAGATAAGTGAAAAGACCTATGAGGAGCATTCTCCATGTGAGGCTACTGAGTTTAAAACTTACTCAGTAAATGAGGTGCCTTCAAAGGTTTAGAAGCAAAGTAGTGATATTTTCCTACCTGGATGGGTCTAATATCCCTGGTGGCTCAGACAGTAAAGAGTCTGCCCACCATGCGGGAGACCTGGGTTCAATCCCTGGGTTGGGAAGATCCCCTGGAGAAGGAAATGGCAACCCACTGCAGTATTCTTGCCTGGAGAATCCTGTGGACAGAGGAGCTTGGCGGGCTACAGTTCAAGAAGTCACAAAGAATTGGACACGACTGAGCAAGTAACACACACAGATGGGTCTAATGATATCCAAGGAGTTAAGTGTAGTCAGGTCATGGATTAGAAGGAAAACCTGATTGGAGTAGTGGAAATCCAGTGTGGGTTGGGACACATTTGCTTTGAGGCCCAAGCGAAGTGCTTTTCATTTCTAGTAGGCAGAACTGTTTGTTTCATTCCCTGAGCATGAAGAAGGAGGCTCTTTGACTTTATTGTATTGGCAAGATGCCTGAAGAATAATGCTATGCTCATCTCCCCTTGCTTGCTTGTCACAATGGATAGCAGCATGATTGATGCAAACATGCAAACAGTCACTGCTAGAGGATGTCAACTTTCTTTAATGGCAAAGGTCATAGAAATTTGTGAAGATGGTTACATGAAGCAGGAAATAGCACAGCATGGCCTCGGATAGAGGTCCAACATCCTAGGACCTCCATCTTGCCTGTCATTCTAGAGAGGGCCTCTAGGTCAGACAGCTCTCCAGATGTGGTCCACATGTGTACGGACTGTAGCTGAACCCTTAGAGATGCTGGGGAATCCCATTATTTTTTTCCAAGTCAATTCATTCTTCCATTCTTTTAGATAATAATTATTAATCTCATGCCTTTTTCTCTTTCCACAACCACTCATATCTCCTTCCTTTTCTCATGCTCAATGGATGGTGTTTCTTATTTCACTGAGAAATAGAAATAGTCAAAATGGAAGGTTCATATCTTTCTACCAAAGTCTTCAGTCTGCTGTATCTGTACCATTACTCTGTGCTTTCCCCTGTGTGACAACAAATGAGCTCTTTATCCACTTACCCAAGGCTAAATCCTCCCTGTACACGTGGTCCTATTCTTGACTTCTGACTCAAGGACATTGTTCAAGGATTTGTCCTCCTCTTTCTCTTCTCTCTTTAATTTTTCCCTCAGCACTGAATCTGTCCTCTCAGCATACAGACAGACAGGAATATTTCATCCCTTCATCTCACATTTCTTTCTGACTACTGTACCATTTCTCCTTTGCCATTTTAACAACCATTGTTTCTCATTTGTGTTTTCTCTTATTTTCTCTCGAGCCCACTCTGATCAGGCTTTCATTCCCACCAGTCTACCCAGACTTCCTTACAAGGCCACCAGTGACCTTCAGTTTGCCAAATCCAGTGATTATTTCTTGGTTTTCTCCAATTGAATCTGTCTTCCGCATATAACTCAGTTGATCACTCTCCTTTTTAGACTATGTTCTTTCTTTTGTTTCTGGGTCATCTTTCTCTTGGGTCTCCTTCTTTGGTGGTGTTAAATAAAATAACATCCCCTACTGTAATTGTCTATTCC
Source organism: Redunca redunca (assembly GCA_006410935.1). Lineage (NCBI taxonomy): Eukaryota > Metazoa > Chordata > Mammalia > Artiodactyla > Bovidae > Redunca > Redunca redunca. The sequence continues at coordinate 5,604 of SJYQ01019723.1, forward strand.
TTTAAACTCCCCTAGTGGCTCAGAGGCTAAAGAATCTGTCTGCAGTGCAGGAGACCTGGGTTTGATCCCTGGGTTGGGAAGATACCCTGGAGAAGGAAATGGCAACTTACCCAGTATCCTTGCCTGGAGAATTCCATGAATAGAGGAGCCTGGTGGGCTACAGTCCATAGGGTCCCAAAGAGTCAGACACAACTGAGTGACTAACACTTTAAACTACTTCATATCATGAAGTACATCATGGCATTTTACATACATATTTGTTTATTTGTTATCTGTCTTTTCTGATTCTAAAATGTCTAAAAGGCTTCCCTGGTATCAGTGGTAAAGAATCTGCCTGTCAGTGCAGGAGACATGGGTTTGATCCCTGATCCAGGAAGATCCCACATGCTGTGGAGCAACTAAACCCCTGTGCCACAACTATTGAACCTGTGTTCTAGAGCCTGGGAGCCACGACCACTGAGCTCACATGCTGCAGCTACTGAAGCCCATGCACCTAGAGCCTGTGCTCCACAACAGAAGAAGCCATCACAATGAGAAACTCCTATGCTACAACTAGAGAACAGCCCCCACTCACCACAACTAGAGAAAAGCCCATGCAGCAGCAAAGACCCAGCACAACCAATACATAAATAAAGAAACTTTAGAAAATAGAATATCTAAAGTGTAAACGCCCTGAAAACAGCAATATGTGCATCATTTACTGCTATATTCCTAGCTCTTAGAACAGTACCAGCCATGTAGTCCATGCCACATGAATATTTGTTGAACAAATTGGTAAAAATAGCTCCAGTATAAACCTGAAGATTTTCTTCAAGTCTAGGTACAATGTGTGCCATTTCCTTAGGACCACCCCTTCAGATTTAGGACCTCCCTCCCCCTAAGCTTTATTCCTGATTGAGTTCCTTCCCTGTACTGTCTGACTGCTGCTGCTGCTGCTAAGTTGCTTCAGTCGTGCCTGACTCTGTGCAACCCCATAGACGGCAGCACACCAGGCTCCCCCATCCCTGGGATTCTCCAGGCAAGAACAGTGGAGTGGGTTGCCATTTCCTTCTCCAATGCGTGAAAGTGAAGTCTCTCAGTTGTGTCCGACTCTTCATGACCCCACGGACTGCAGCCCACCAGGCTCCTCTGTCCATGGGATTTTCCAGGCAAGAGTACTGGAGTGGGGCACCATTGCCTTCTCCTACTGTCTGAAAGAGAAGCAAATGTCATCTCTACATGCTTAGGAGTCAAATAGCCAGAAATTTTGGATTTAAAATGATTGCAAAATTCTTGTTTTATGTAAAAATGAGTTTTGAAAGTCAACTTTTAAGATAAAAAACCCCCTATAGTCAAAAATACCCTTGGAAGATCCTTAAATCAACTAGAAGGTATGATACAGCTGCTTTTTCACCTTTGTAGGTAATTGTTATAAACACAAGACTTTGCAAGCTACTGGAGTATGTTAAAGAAAACAACAGAATGAGAATGTTCAGATTCTGACATCCAAGTTAAATTTTCTTTAAAATAAATATCAATTACTCATTGCAAATAGATCAATGGAGATTTCTGATGCTTCCACATTTCCTGAAGACTTTACTCCATTATATCGTAATATCAAGCCTCCACCACCTTAATACAGAATATTAGATTTGTGTATTGGTGTGGGAACTACACAAGATACATTTAGACGAGAACCTGGCACAAGGCCTGGCACGTGGTAGGTGCTGGGAAAATTTTTCGCTAGATGTAAATCTAAGTCTTCTGCGATCAGAGCTGCAGAGAAATGTAGAGAAGAAGCAAAGTTTTTGTGTGTGACTGCGCTCAGCCATGTCCCTCTTTGTGACTCCATGGATTGTAGCCTGCCAGCCTCCTCTGTCCATGGAATTTTCCAGGCAAGAATACTGGAGTGGGTTGCCATGTCCTCCTTCAGGGGATCTTCCTGACCCAGGGATCGAACCTGCATCTCCTGCATTGGAGGTGGATTCTTTATCACTGAGCCACCAGGGAAGCCCCAAAAAATAGGTTTATGAGAAATCCGATACAAGCATGGAGGCTTCATGGCTCAATCCAAAATTAGGTCAAGCTTGTAATAATAATGCAAAACAGAATGTTGATCTCTCCCAAAAATAAGGGGCAAGGAAATGTACTAACTAGGGCGTGTGTTTGAAAACTGAGGTAGAGGAGGCATATCTAAGCACTGAATACTCATCTTCAATATAGGAAAGCAATAGATAATATCGAAAACAGAAAAAAAATAGCAGTAGGGGTATTATATGCTGCTCCTGCTAAGTTGCTTCAATCATGTCCAGCTCTTTGCCACTCTATGGACCATAGCCTACCAGGCTCCTCTGTCCATGGGATTTTTCAGGCAAGAATCCTGGAGTGGATAGCCATGCCCTTTTCCAGGCCAGGGGATCCTCCCAACCTGGGGATTGAACCTGTATCTCTTACATCTCCTGCATTAGCAGGCAGGTTCCTTACTACTAGCAAAACCTGGGGTGCCCAGGAGTGTTATACACCAAAATCAAAAGTGCCAGAGTAGTTGGAAATGGCTGTCTCCTAAGGGTGGTAATCAGCTTGTGAGGGAGAGGAAAGGACCTGCTCTTTTAAAATAATCCTTAGAAAAATGTGTGTCTTTTAAAACACTGTATGTGTACAATTGGATATAAATGTTTAAGATAATTTTATGTACACCCAAATGATTTTAAATGCCCACTTATGGCACTTCCTGTGAACAGGTTGTAGAAATTAGATTACCTCTTTTATCACATTTCTTTGTAATTAATGAAGTAATCTTTGCATGTACCAAGGGTATGATACATTACTTACCCACTGGAGTGTATTGTGCCTGCTATAAAAGTCTTTATGAAAATGAGGGCAGAAAATTAGGTCTTTAAATTACAAAGACTTCAGATGATTATGGTTAGAAAATAAGCCCACTTATGGGGATGGTAGCAGGGAGGGCTGTTTTTTATTCATAATCAACTAGAGACTGACAGTGTTGTCAGTGTGTGGTGGATGACTGTGTTTGATTAACTTCATGGATATAATGGCAGAATTTCTTTTTGTCCTAAATAAATGACTCAGGTAAAACAGATCAACACATATCAGTGAATTTCTCTTTGACCATTGTGTACTCAATTATACTCAGCAGAGTTTGGCTCATGTTTTACCGGAATTTCAATATCATTTATTGCTTATACTGAATTGTGTTCAGTTCAGTTCAGTCGCTCAGTCGTGTCCAACTCTTTGGGACACCATGGACCGCAGCACATTTGGCCTCCCTATCTATCACCAACACCCGGAGTTTACTCAAACTTGTGTCTGCTGTGTCGGTGATGCCTTCCAACCATCTCATCCTGTCATCCCCTTCTCCTCTTACCTTCAATCTTTCCAAGAATCACGGTCTTTTCCAATGAGCCACTTCTTCACATCAGGTGGCCAAAGTATTGGAGTTTCAGCTTCAGCATCAGTCCTTCCAATGAATATTCAGGATGGATTTCCTTTAGGATGAACTAGTCGGATCTCCTTGCAGTCCAAGGGACTCGCAAGAGTCTTCTCCAACACCACAGTTCAAAAGCATCAATTCTTCAGTGCTCAGCTTTCTTTATAGTCCAACTGTCACATCCATATGTGACTCCTGGAAAAACCATAGCTTTGACTAGATGGACCTTTGTTGGCAAAGTCATATCTCTGCTTTTTAATATGCTGTCTAGGTTGGTCATAATTTTTCTTCCAAGGAGCAAGCATCTTTTAGTTTCATGGCTGCAATCACAATCTGCAGTGATTTTGGAGTCCCCCAAAATAGTCTCTCACTGTTTCCATTGTTTCCCCATCTGTTTGCCATGAAGTGATGGGACTAGATGCCATGATCTTAGTTTTCTGAATGTTGAGCTTTAAGCCAACTTTTTCACTCTCCTCTTTCACTTTCATCAATAGGCTCTTTAGTTCACTGAATTGTGAACATTTGCAATATGGAATAAAAGCTTCTAATATTCAAGTTTACCAAGTTGATTTTCTAAATCTTGGAAAAATGTATTTATCACATGCCATTCCTTCAGTTCAGTTCAATTCAGTCACTCAGTCATGTCTGACTCTGCGATCCCATGAATCACAGCACAACAGGCCGCCCTGTCCATCACCAGCTCACGGAGTTCACACAGACTCATGTCCATTGAGTCAGTGATGCCATCCAGCCATCTCATCCTCTGCCATCCCCTTCTCCTCTTGCCCCCAATCCCTCCCAGCATCAGAGTCTTTTCCAATGAGTCAACTCCTGGCATGAATTGGCCAAAGTACTAGAGTTTCAGCTTTAGCATCATTCCTTCCAAAGAAATCCCAGGGCTGATCTCTTTCAGAATAGACTGGTTGGATCTCCTTGCAGTCCAAGGGACTCTCAAGAGTCTTCTCCAACACCACAGTTCAAAAGCATCAATTCTTCAGTGCTCAGCTTTCTTCACAGTCCAACTCTCACATCCATATATGACCACTGGAAAAACCATAGCCTTGACTAGATGGACCTTTGTTGGAAAAGTAATGTCTCTGCTTTTCAACATGCTATCTAGGTTGGTCATAACTTTTATTCCAAGGAGGAAGCGTCTTTTAATTTCATGGCTGCAATCACCATCTGCAGTGATTTTGGAGCCCCCAAAAATAAAGTCTTTCACTGTTTCCACTATTTCCCCATCTATTTCCCATGAAGTGAGGGGACCAGATGCCATGATATTCGTTTTCTGAATGTTGAGGTTTAAGCCAACTTTTTCACTCTCCTCTTTTACTTTCATCAAGAGGCTTTTTAGTTCCTCTTCACTTTTTGCCATAAGGATGGTGTCATCTGCATATCTGAGGTTATTGATATTTCTCCTGGCAATCTTGATTCCAGCTTGTGCTTCTTGCAGCCCAGCGTTTCTCATGATGTATTCTGCATATAAGTTAAATAAGCAGGGTGACAATATACTCTTCTCTTCTCTGAGTTAATTTTAATGTGTTTAAAACATTACCTGATTTTCATTATTAATATTTTATATATGACAAAAATGTTTTTCCTTGACAAATTAGAAATGTTGGTGAATTTAGTAACTTGAATGAAGCTTCTTTGAGTCATTGAGGGAATTACGTTTAAGATACCTAGTTTCCCCTCACTTTGCTATTACCTTGAGCATTACAGATATGAGTTAACCTAATTCTTGCCCTAAGTATGTATTCTGAATAGAAGGATTAAATGTGTAAGATATATATGTGCTTACATATGATAAATAATTGTGTACATCAAGAAAAGTAAATATAAAGTACTTTGGGAGTTCAGTCACTTCCAAAGTGATAGTTGAATCAGATCTTTTTTTTTAAAAAAAATTTGAAGCTAATTACTTTACAATATTGTGGTGGTTTTTGCCATACATTGACATGAATCAGCCACGAGTGTACATGTGTCCACCATCCCGAACTCCTCTACCACCTCTCTCCCCATCCCATCCCTCTGGTTGTCCAAGAGCACCAGATTTGAGTGCCCTGTTCCATGTATCAAACTTGGACTGGTCATCTATTTCACATATGGTAATATACATGTTTCAACGCTGTTCTCTTAAATCATCCCACCCTCACCTTCTCCCAGAGTCCAAAAGTCTGTTCTTTATATCTGTGCCTCTTTTGCTGTCTTGCATATAGGGTTGTTATTACCATTTTTCTAAATTCCATAAATATATGTTAATATACTGTACTGGTGTTTTTCTTTCTGACTCGCTTCACTCTGCATAATAGTCTCCGGTTTCATCCACCTCATTTGAACTGACTCAAATGTGTTCTTTTTAATAGCTAAGTAATATTCCATTATTTATATGTAGCACAGCTTTCATATCCACTTGTCTGCCGATGGGCATCTAGGTTGTTCCATATCTTGGCTATTGTAAACAGTGATGTAATGAACATTGATACACATATTTCCTTCAATTCTAGTTTCCTCAGTGTGTATGCCCAGCAATGGGATTGCTGGGTTATATGGCAGTTCTATTTCCGGTTTTTTGTTCTTGCCTGGAGAATCCCAGGGATGGCAGAGCCTGGTGGGCTGCTGTCTATGGGGTCGCACAGAGTCAGACACGACTGAAGTGACTTAGCAGCAGCAGCAGCAGCAGCAGCAGCAGCAGCAGGGGATCTCCACACTGTTCTCCATAGTGGCTGTGCTAGTTTGCATTCCCACCAACAGTGTAAGAGGGTTCCCTTTTTTCCACACCCTCTCCAGAATTTATTTTTTTGGAGACTTTTTGAAAGTAGCCATTCCGACCAGTGTGAGATGGTACCTCATTGTGGTTTTGATTTGCACTTCTCTGATAATGAGTGATGTTGAACATCTTTTTATGTGTTTATTAACTATCTGTATGTCTTCTTTGGAGAAATGTCTGTTTAGTTCCTTGCTCCATTTTTTCATTGGGTTGTTTATTTTTCTGGTATTGAGCTACACGAGCTGCCTGTATATTTTTGAGATTAATTCTTTGTCAGTTGCTTCATTTGCTATTATTTTCTCCCATTCTAAAGGCTGTCCTTTCAGCTTGCTTATTTTTTCCCTCATTGTGCAAGAGCTTTTAAGTTTAATTAGGTCCCATTTGTTTATTTTTGTTTTTATTTCCATTACTCTGGGAAGTGGGTCATAGAAGATCTTGCTGTGATTTATGTCAGTGAGTGTGTTGCCTGTGTTTTCCTCTAGAAGTTTTATAGTTTCTGGTCTTACACTTAGATCTTTAATCCATTTTGAGTTTATTTTTGTGTAAGTTGTTAGCAAGTGTTCTAGTTTCATTCTTTTATAGGTGGTTGAGCAGTTTTCCCCACACCACTTGTTAAAGAGATTGTCTCTTCTCCATTGTATATTTTTGCCTCCTTTGTCAAAGATAAGGTGTCCATAGGTGCGTGGATTTATCTCTGGGCTCTCTATTTTGTTCCATTGATCTATATTTCTGTTTTTGTGCCAGTACCATATTGTCCTGATGATTGTAGCTTTGTAGTATAGTCTGAAGTCAGGAAGGTTGATTACTCCAGTTCCATTATTTTTTCTCAAGATTAATTTGGCTATTCGAGGTTTTTAGTATTTCCATACAAATTGTGAAATTATTTGTTCTAGTTCTGTCAAAAATACTGTTGGTAGTAAAAGGTTGTTATTGAGCCATGAAAGACACTGAGATTCCTGGCCTCTGGAGGAAAAGAATTCAATCCAAGACCAGTTATGAGGCTTGATAGCTCAAAGCTTTTGTGTAATAAAGCTTTATTAAAGTATAAAAGAGATAGAGACAGCTTCTGACATAGACATCAGAAGGGGGCAGAAAGAGTGCCTACTAGCTAGTCTTCAGCTGGATGTTTTATGTCTGTTAGAAAACCATTAATCAGGTAAGAGAGACACCCCAAGGCTAACGGAGTTTCACCAGGCTCCTCTTCCACAATGTGCATTTTTGAAATAGGATGGCACGAGGTGTGTCATCCCCCAGCCATAAAACAATTGATATGAATACTGGTTTTTTGAGCTATTATCAGCCCAAGGTTTGAGAAAAGAAAAAAAAGTTAGTCTTAGGTGGAACCACTTTGAAGAAAGGCAAATTACAAAGCAAAGACATAGCTTTTTTAACAAATCTTAAGAAAAACATTTCCATAAGAAAAACAGATTGGTTAGCTCAAGGTTTGAGAAAAGTTAAGGTAAGGAGGAACCATGCGTTGTCATAGCAACACAAAATTTAAGAGAAAAAAATCTGACACTCACAGCCTGTTTCCTCCATTTGGAGACTCCTGGCCTTGCTACCTGTTACCCACTCAGTAGCTTGATAGGAATTACATTGAATCTATAGATTACTTTGGGCTGTATACTCATTTTCACTATATTGATTCCTCCAATCCATGAACATGGTATATTTCTCCATCTATTTGTGTCATCTTTGATTTCTTTCATCAGTGTTTTATAGTTTTCTATATATAGGTCTTTTGTTTCTTTAGGTAGATTTATTCCTAAGTATTTTATTCTTTTGGTTACTGGGGTGAATGGGTTTGTTTCCTTAATTTCACTTTCTGTTTTCTCATTGTTAATGTATAGGAATGCAAGGGATTTATGTGTACTAATTTTATATCCTGCAACTTTTCTATATTCATTGATTAGCTCTAGTAATTTTCTGGTAATGTCTTTAGGGTTTTCTGTGTGGAGGAACATTTCATTTGCAAATAGTGATAGTTTTACTTCTTCTTTTCCAATCTGGATTCCTTTTATTTCTTTTTCTTCTCTGTTTGCTGTGGCTAAAACTTCCAGAACTATGTTGAATAGTATAGGTGAGAGTGGGCACCCTTGTCTTGTTCTTGCCTTTAGGGGAAATGCTTTAATTTTTCACCACTGAGGATAATGTTTGCTGTAGCTTTATCATATATGACTTTTATTATGTTGAGGTATGTTCCTTCTATGCCTGCTTTCTGGAGAGTTTTTATCATAAATGGGTGGTGAATTTTGTCAGAGACTTTCTCTGCATCTACTAAGATAACCATATGGTTTTTATCTTTCAATTTCTTAATGTAGTGTATCATATTGATTCTTTTATGAATTTTGAAGAATCCTTGCATCCCTGGGATAAAGCCCACTTGGTCATGATGTATGATCTTTTTAATATGTTGTTGGATTCTGTTTGCTAGAATTTTGTTAAGGATTTTTGCATCTATGTTCATCAGTGATATTGGCCTGTGGTTTTCTTTTTTCGTGGCATCTTTATCTGGTTTTGGTATTAAGGTGATAGTGGCCTCATAGAATGAGTTTGGGAGTTTACCTTCCTCTACAATTTTCTGGAAAAGTTTGAGTAGGGTAGGTGTTAGCTCTTCTCTAAATTTTTGGTAGAATTCACCTGTGAAGCCATCTGGTCTTGGGCTTTTCTTTGTTGGAAAAATTTTTATTACAGTTTCAATTTCCATGCTTGTTATGGGTCTGTTAAGATTTTCTCTTTCTTCCTGGTTCAATTTTGGAAGGTTATACTTTTCTAAGAGTTCATCCATTTCTTCCAAGTTGTCCATTTCATTGGTATTAGTTGCTGATAGTAGTCTCTTACATTCCTTTGTATTTCTGTGTTGTTGGTTGTGATTTTTATTTATCTTCTTGAAGAACCAGCTTTTAGTTTTGTTGATTGTTGCTATAGGCTCCTTTGTTTCCTTTTCATTTATTTCTGCCCTAATTTTTATGATTTCTTTCCTTCTGCTAACCCTGGGGTTCTTCATTTCTTCTTTTTCTAGTTGCTTTAGGTGTCAAGTTAGATTATATATTTGATTTTTCTCTTGTTTCTTGATGTAAACTTGTATTGCTATGAACTTTCCCCTTAGGACTGCTTTTACTCAATCCCATAGGTTTTGTGTTGTTGTGTTTTCATTTTTATTCGTTTCTATGCGTATTTTGATTTCCTTTTGATTTCTTCCATGATTTGTTGGTTATTCAGAAGCGTGTTGTTTAGACTCCATATGTTTGTATTTTTAATAGTTTTTTCCCCTGTAGTTGACATCTAATCTTACCACATTGTGATCAGAAAAGATGCTTGAAATGATTTCATTTTTTTTTTTTTAATTTACCAAGGCTAGATGGCCCAGCATGTGATCTATCCTGGAGAATGTTCCATGTGCACTTGAGAAAAAGGTGAAATTTATTGTTTTGGGGTGAAATGTCCTATAGATATCAATTGGGTCTAACTGGTTCATTGTATCATTTAAAGCTTGTGTTTCCTTGTTAATTTTGTTAGGTTGATCTATCCATAGGTGTGAGTAGGGTATTAAAATCTCCCACTATTATTGTGTTACTGTTAATTTCCCCTTTCATATTTGTTAGCATTTGCCTTACGTACTGAGGTGCTCCTATGTTGGGTGCATATATATTTATAACTATTATATCTTCTTCTTGGATTGATCCTTTGATCATTATGTAGTGTCCTTCTTTGTATCTTTTCACGGCCTTTATTTTAAAGTCTGTTTTATCTGATATGAGTATTGCTACTCCTGCTTTCTTTTGGTCTCCATTTGCATGAAATATCTTTTTCCAGCCCTTCACTTTCAGTCTGTATGTGTCCCTTGGTTTGAGGTGGGACTCTTGTAGATAGCATATATAAGGGTCTTGTTTTTATATCCATTCAGCCAGTCTTTGTCCTTTGGCTGGGGCATTCAACCCATTTACATTTAAGGCTATTATTGATGAGTATGATCCTGTTGCCATTTATTTTGTTGATTTGGGTTTGAGTTTATAAACCTTTTCTGTGTTTCCTCTGTAGAGAAGATCCTTTAGCATTTGTTGAAGAGCTGGTTTGATAGTGCTGAATTCTCTCAGCTTTTGCTTGTCTGTAGAGCTTTTGATTTCTCCATCATATTTGAATGAGATCTGTTATGTGTATAATCTGTGTTGTAGCTTTTTCTCTTTCATCACTTTGAATATGTCCTGCCATTCCCTTCTGGCCTGAGAGTTTCTATTGAAAGATCAGCTGTTATCCTTATGGGGATTCCCTTGTGTGTTATTCGTTGCTTTTCCCTTGATGCTTTTAATATTCGCTGGTTGTGTTTGATCTTCATTAGTTTGATTAATATGTGTTTTGAGGTGTTTCAACTTGGGTTTATCCTGTTTGGGACTCTCTGGGTTTTTTGGACATGGGTGGCTATTTCCTTCTCCATCTTAGGGAAGTTTTCAACTGTTATCTCCTCAAGTATTCTCTCATGCCCTTTCTTTTTTTGGTCTTCTTCTCCTGGGACTCCTATGATTCAAATGTTGGGTCATTTAACCTTGTCCCAGAGGTCTCTGAGGTCCTCATTTCTTTTAATTATTTTTTCCTCTCTGCTTCATTTATTTCCACAATTCTATCTTCCACCTCACTTATCTTATCTTCTGCCTCAGTTATTCTACTGTTGGTTTCCTCCAGAATGCTTTTGATCTCAGTTACTACATTATTTATTATTGGTTGATTCTTCTTTGTTTCTTCTATGCCCTTGTTAAACATTTCTTGCATCTTCTCAATCTTTGTCTCTGGGCTGTTTATCTGTAACTCCATTTTGTTTCCAAGATTTTGGATCATTTTACTATCATTATTCTGAATTCTTTTTCAGGTAGACTCCCTATTTCTTCCTCTTTTTTTGTAGAGGGGGGCAGGTTGGTGGGCATTTATCATGTTTCTTTACCTGCTGAATATTTCTCTGCCTTTTCATTTTGTTTAGATTGCTGTGTTTGGGGTATACATTCTGTAGGCTGGAAGTGTGTCATTGCTCTTTATTGTGGAGCCTGCTCCCTGTGGGTGGGGTTGGACTAGTGGCCTGTCAAGGTTTCCTGGTTAGGGGAGCTTGAGTCTGTGTTCTGGTAGGTGAAGCTGGATCTCTTCTCTCTGAAGTGCAATTAAGTGTTCAGTAGTGAGTTTGGGGGTGTCTATGTGTTTGGCATGGTTTTGGGCAGCCTGTCTTTTAATGCTCAAGGCTGTGTTCCTGCTTTGCTGGAGAATTAGTGTGGTATGTCTTGCTCTGGAACTTTTTGATTCTTGGGTGGAGCTTGCTTTCAGTGTAGGTATGGAGGCTTTTGGATGAACTCTTGTCTATTAATGTTCCCTAGAATCAGGAGTTCTCTGATGCTCTCAAATTTTGGAGTTAAGCCTCTTGCCTCTGGCTTTCAGTCTTATTTTTACAGTAGCCTCAAGACTTCTCCATCCATACAGCACAGATGATAAAATCTAGGTTAATGGTGAAACAATTTTCCACAACGAGGTACACTCAGAGAGGTTCACAGAGTTACACAGAGAAGAGAGGAGGGAGTATGGGGATAGAGGTGAACAGGGGGAGAAGAGAGGGAGCCAAAAGGGGAGAGACAAATCTAGCCAGTAATCAGTTTCCTAAGTGTTCTCCACAGCCTGGAATACCCAGAAAGATTCACAGGGTTAAGCAGAGAAGAGAAAGGGGAAGGAGGAGATAGAGGTGACCTGGGGGAGAAAAGGGAGAGTCAAAAGGGGAGCGTGCAATCAAGCCAGTAACCACACCCCTAAGTGAAAATGGGTACTGACAGTTTGATTCTTAAAGGTACAAAATTGACAACAAATACTAAAAAGTAAATATTAAAAACCTAGAGTAGAGGGTGGACTTTCAAAAATACAGTATTAAAAATACAAAACAAAATCAATCACAAAATTATAATATATATANCTACAGGGTTTTAATCTGTTGCACCTGTCACTTCTAGAGTGTTTCTGTCTTCTTTTTTTATTTTGGCTTCCTCTGTTTGCAAGTCTCTTTGGTTTCTAATTTCCACCCTGACACAAGGGGGTGTAGGTGGTCACTTATTTAGGCTCACTTATTCAGTTGTGTTGTGGGGAGGGAGGAGACACTGCAAACAAATATCGCTGGCATGTGTGGGGAGTGCTCACACTTTATGGACCACACTGGGTTTGGTCTGGCTCGCAGTGTTTGTTTTCTGGGTCTACACTGCTCAGGCTCCAGGGTGCTCTGCAGGGGCACTGTCCAAAGCGGGCCCTGTGTTTCATGCACTTCCCAGGTCTAAGCCACTCAGGTTCAGGTTCTCGGGTACTCTGCAAGCGTACAGACTTGGTTGGGCATGCATTTTGTGTCCTTCCCAGGTCCAAGCAGCTCAGGTGACCAGGTGCTTGATGAGAGCACTGCCCCAGGTGGGCCGTGCATCTTAATCATCTCCACGGGCCTGGCCACTCAGTTTCCTGGGTGCACTGCGAGAGCACTGTCTCAGGTGTGCTGTGTGTCTCCTCCTGGGGGCTGATCTCAGGCTGCAATCCTCCTGGCAGATGTCGACCATCCAGGATCCCAGGAGGACATGGTTAATAACTAGGAGCCTGCTCACAGTTTGGTGGAGGATACCGGTCTCTAGGGCCAAGATTGCCCCTTGCCTTTTGGATCTGGCTGTCACATGCCTGGCTCTCTGCCTCTGGAAGGGGGAGGGGGGACCTGTATGCAGCTGGCTAGTTCTCCTTTGGTATTCGCTCAGTCCTTTGTTCTATGAGTGGGCCAGGCTATGTGTTAGAGCTTTTCATGGGAAAGTTCTCTTTTTTCTTCTTTCTGGTGATCCTACAGTTTCGGTTGCTGTCTTATGTTAGCTCCCTCAGACAGTCCTCAGGGCATTCAGGCCTGGTCCTTACCCTAAGCACTGATGATGCAGCCCATGCCTCCCTGTCCAGCCAGTGGCTGCTGGCAGACGTGAGCATCTGGGCTACTACTCTGCTGGCAGTTGTGGTTAGGTGCATATTCTGTGGCATTTTTCTTTTTTTCCATCTGGTTATGTTGCCCTCTGAGATTCCAAAACTCCCCACAGACCCACCCATAAGAGGGTTTCCTACTGTTTGGAAACTTCTCCTTCAAGACTCCCTCCCCAGGATGGGTCTCTGTCCTTAACTCTTGTCTCTCTTTTTGTCTTTTATATTTTGTCCTTCCTCATTTTGAAGAGAATGTGTGCCCACTCTGGGTGCCTGACATCCTCTGCCAGCATTCAGAAGTTGTTTTGTGGAAGTTGCTCAGCATTCAAATGATCTTTTGATGAATTTGTGGAGAGAAAGTGGTCTCCCAGTTCTATTCCTCTGCCATCTTGGGACTGCCTTGAATCAGATCTTGAAGGAAGCTCTTATTTCCTGATGTGTCATTCATGAATGTATGAATCCTAGGGATGCTCTGTTCTTAGTTCCTCAGAATGGACTCAGACCTCAAAAGCTGAGATTTCCATCTGAAAAATGAAACATCCCTTACTAGAAGTGGGTCAGGTGCTCTCAGCCAAATGCAGATGGACATTGGAGGGGAGACCAGTCAGATAGGGAGCATAAGATTATGTGATGGGGGTAGTGGAGCTGGTTGCATGGGGGCAGAGAGGTAGCAAGGGGATGGTTAGCCAGTTCAGTCAATTCAGTCACTCAGTCGTGTCCAACTCTTTGCGACCCCATGGACTGCAGCATGCCAGGCTTCCCTATCCATTACCAACTCTCTGAGCTTGATCAAACTCATGTCCATCTAATCGGTGATGTCATCCAGCCATCTCATCCTCTGTCATTCCCTTTTCCTCCTGCCTTCGATCTCTTCCAGCATCAGGGTTTTTTCCAATAATTTAGTTCTTCGCATCACGTGGCCAAAGTATTGGCGTTTCAGCTTCAACATCAGTCCTTCCAATGAATACTCAGGACTGATTTCCTTTAGGATGGACTGGTTGGATCTCCTTGCAGTCCAAGGGACTCTTGAGAGTCTTCTCCAACACCACAGTTTAAAAGCATCAATTTTTTGGTGCTCAACTTTCTTTATAGTCCAACTCTCACATTCATACATGACTACTAGAAAAACCATAGCTTTGAATAGACAGACCTTTGTTGGCACAATCACAGAAAACTAATAAAAGTGATTGCATGGACCACAGCCTTGTCTAACTCAATGAAACTATGAGCTATGCCATGTAGGGCCACCCAAGACAGATGGGTCATGGTGGAGAGTTCTGACAAAATGTGGTCCACTGGAGAATGGAAAGGCAAACCACTTCTGTATTCTTTCCTTGAGAACCCCATGAACAGTATGAAAAGGCAAAAAACAAAGATGGTTAGCCAACTGGCAGTCAATGGCGTCAGAAGCTCTGTGAGAACAGATATGGGACCAAAAGGGGGCAGAGATTTCACTGGAATGAGGCAGTGGGGTTTGGGAAGGAAGCCAACCCCCCATCACATGGCTGCAGTCCCAGGGCAAGGCCGCAATTACTAGGACAACTGGAAGAAGCCAGCCAAGCCTCATCTTTGAGGGAACAGGGGTCTATTCTGCAGTGGAAAGATCCCAGGTTCTTGTGCAGATAGCCTTGAGTTTGAATTCTGGCACCATCATTTGGTTAAAATTGCATAGCGCAAGGCACATAGTAGGGCCTCAATAAACTACTTGGGAGAAAAAAGTGAAAGTGTTAGTTGCTCAGTCGTGTCTGACTCTTTGCAACTCCATGGACTGTGGCCCACCAGGCTCTTCTGTCCATGGGATTTTTCAGACAAGAATGCTGGAGTGGGCAGTGATTCCCTTCTCCAGGGATATTCCCAACCCAGGGATCAAACCTGCATCTCCTGCATTGACAGGCATGTTCTTTACCACCTGAGCCACTGGAGAAGCCCATATCATAAATGTATAGATACATATGTATCATTATATATGCATAGATACATGATATACATATGATGTATATATCTATACATATATGTTATATATGTGCATTAAATTATTTCATCATGTGCATATATATATCAAATTTATACATATGAAATATGTATGTATATCATCAATATATACATATGTGATTGGGTTTTTCCTCTCATGGAATCCTGATTGATACAATTTATTAAGCCAATTTCTACTGTGGACAGCTGGAACTTAATTCTCTGAGTTCTGAGAGCCATAGCAGCACATGTGCCTCAGAATTATTCTGCCCGAGGGTTAATGGTGCTGGAATATTTCAACACCGACTCTCATTAATCATCTCTGAGTTCTCTGGTGCTTTCACCCTGCCCTGCTCGTAAGCAGAGAGGACTTGGAGGCCAGAGCGAGCTCACAGGCAAAGAGGCACGACTCTGGCAGTAAGAGTCTGAATGCATGGAGGGACATGGTAAACTCCAAGGAGTTATTAGTGGCCTAGCAATACTTACTACCCATGGCGTCTCTGAAGGGAAGAAAGTTTCAAGAGAGAAAATTTGAGATAGAAAACTGTTCAGGTGAGAAAGGAAATGGTTCCATTTCACAAGGTTGATATGCCCCTCTCCTTATCCCTGGGCATTCTTGAGATGCCTCATCCTCTACCTACCCCCATCCCCACTACCCCACACACTCAAATGATGATTTATCTAAATTGTCTCACTGGCATCTACACAATTACCAATGTCAAGAGTGAGCAAGAGGGATTTCCCCAGCAGGCCAGTGGTTAGGACTCTGTGGTTCCATACTATAGGGCACGGGTTCAAACCCTGGTCGGGGAACTAAGGTCCTGCATGCCACACCATACAGCCAGGAAAAAAAAAAGTGCGCAAAAGATACTGGGGATGGGGCTGTTCCATGCCTTCACAATCCAGGCACCTTACAACCTCTCTAGTAAGGAAGAATGTAGAGGACTCTTACATAATAAATCATGACAAACAATTTACATTCTATGAACACAAAGGGGACCTAACAAAATGACACATTTTTGATTTTACTGTATTAAAAAGAATAATCCTTTTGGGGACTTCCCTGGCAGTCCAGTGGTTAAGACTCTGGCCCCCAGTGTAGGGGGCACTTGTTCGATCCCTGGTCAGGGAACTAAGATCCCCCATGCTGCAGGCTTGGCCAAAATTAAAATATATATATATAAATTAAATGAAAAGTTCTCCTTGAAAGTCTTGTCAGGAATAGTAATTAAGAGCAAGGGCCCCAGATCCAGACTGCCTGGATTTGAACTCTAGTCATGCCACTTACTGGTATTTTACCCTTGGCCAAGCTGGTTAACACTTAGGTCTTAGTATCTTCATCTGTATGGTGGTTGCTGTGAAGATTAAATGAATTAATATATTCAAAGTGCTTAGACGAGTGAGTGGCTTAGAGTGTGTGTGTCTATGCTAAGTTGCTTCAGTCATGTCTGACTCTTCAGTCATTTGTGACCCTGTGGACTGTAGCTCACCAGGCTCCTCTATCCATGGGATTTTCCCAGAAGGAAAACTGGAGTGGGTAGCCATTTTCTTCTCCAAGGATCTTCCCAGGGGCAGTCCTAAGATGGTGGAGGAATAGGATGGGGAGACCATTTTCTCCTTGACAAATTTGTTGAAAGAACATTTGAGTGCTGAGCAAATTCCACAAAACAACTTCTGAATGCTGGCAGTGGACATCAGGCACCCAGAAAGGCAGCCCATTGTCTTTGAAGGGAGGTAGGACAAAATATGAGATGAAAAGAGAGACAAAACAGTTAGGAATGGAGACTCCTCCCGGAAAGGGGCTCTTAAAAGAGGAGAAGTTTCCAAACACCAGGAAACCCTCTCACCAGCAGGTCTGTGGGGAGTTTTGGAATCCCAGAGGGCAACATAACCAGAAGGAAAAATAAATAAGTAAAACCCACAGATTATGTGCCTAACAGCAACTCCCAGCAGAGAAGTAGCCCAGATCCACCACCAGCAAACTGGGGCTGACTAGGGAGGCATGGGCTGCACTGCTTAGGGTAGTGACTGGGCCTGAATGCCCTGAGGGCAATCTGAGGAAACTAACAAGAGATAGCAACCCAAACTGTGGGATAGCCAGAGAGAGAGAGAGAGAGACAACTATCTTGCGAAAAGCCCTAACCTGAGGCACTGCAGGGCCGCTCTCAGAACAAAGGACTGAGCAAATACCAGAGGAGAGCTAGCCGGCTGCGGACTGGCCCATCCTCTGCTGGAGGGAGGGAGGCAGGAAAGGGGCAGCCAGAGCTGGAAAGGGGCAATCTTGGCCCCAGAGATGGCATCCTCTACCAAAATGCAAGCAGGCTTCCAGTTGCTAACCAAGACTTCTTGGTATTCTGGATGGTTGACATCCGCCGGGAGGGTCGCAGCCAGAGATCAGCTCCCCAGAAGAGACATACAGCACACTTGGGATGGACACGCCCACTGCCACTCAGGAAACCAAGCGGCTGGGACCAGGGAGGTGATAAGACGCACCCCCAACCGGGAGAGACTGTGCTCGTCAAGCACCCAGTTGCCTGAGCTACCCAGACCTGGGAAGGGCACAAAACACAGGCCCAACCAAGTCTGTGCCTTTGTGGAGTACCCAAGAACCTGAACCTGAGTAGCTTAGACCTGGGAAGTGCACACAACCCAGGGCCCACCACAGACAGTTCCCCGGCAGAGCAACCTAGAGCCTGAAAAGGGTAGACTGGGAAAGCACACATGCTGTGAGTGGGAGCAAACCCAGTGCGGCCAAGACACTGCAAGCACTCCCCACACATGCCAGTGATATTTGTTTGCAGTGTTCCTCCCTCCCCACAGAACGACTGAACAAATGAGCCTAAATAAGTGACCACTTTTGCCCCCTTGTCTCAGGGTGGAAATTAGACACTGAGAGAGACCAACAAACAGAAGAAGCTAAAATAAACAGAGAGAATGCTTTGGAAATGACAGGTGTAGCAGATTAAAACCCTGTAGTTAGTACCAACTACATTGGAAGGGGCCTATAGATCTTGAGAAGTATAAGCTGTATCACAGAACTAACTGAAACTGAACTGACCCACACTTCCCACAACAGCTCCAGAGAAATTCCTAGATATATTTTTACTATTATCATTTATTTTTTTTTCTTTTTAAGTCCTCTATTACTCCTTTAATTTTAATTTTTATGACCTATTATTACCTTGCAAAAAAAGACCTTATTTTTAAAGCAAACTTCATATATATTTTTTATAATTTTTGTGACTTTGTTTTTGACAAGATTGTATTTTTGAGAGTCTAACCTCTACTCTAGATTTTTAATCTTAGCTTTTTGGTATTTGTTATCAATTTTGTACCTTTAAGAATCCAATCTTCAGTACCTATTTTTACTTAGAAGTGTGGTTATTGGCTTGATTACTCTCTCCCCCTTTTGACTCTCCTTTTTTCTCCCTCAGATCACCTCTATCTCCTCCCTCCCCCTTCTCTTCTCTACCAAACTCTGTGTATCTCTTTGTGTGTTCCAGACTGAGGAGAACACTTAGGGAACTGATTACTGGCTAGATCTGTGTCTCTCTTTTTGATTGCCCCTTTTCTCCTCCTGGTCACCTCTATCTCCTTCCTCCCTCTTCTCTTCCCTATGTAACTTTGTGAACCTTTCTGAGTGTTCCAGACTGTGGAGAACATACAGGGAATTGATTACTGGCTAGCTTTCTCTCTCCTCTCTCCCCTTTTGATTCCCTCTCTTCTCCTCCTGGTCACCTCTATCTCTCTCTTCCCTCTTCTCTTCTCCATGTAACTTTGTGAAACTCTCTGGGTGTCCCTCACTGTGGAGAATCTTTTCACCATTAAGCTAGATGTTTTATCATTGGTGCTATATGGATGGGGAAGTCTTGAGGCTACTGTAAGAATAAGACTGAAAACCAGAGGCAGGAGGCTTAAGTCCAAAACTTGAGAACACCAGAGAACTCCTGACTCCAAGGAACATTACTGAATAAGAGCCCATTGAAATTCCTCCATACCTACACTGAAACCAAGCACCACCCAAGAGCCAACAAGTTCCAGAGCAAGACATACCACACAAATTCTCTAGCAACTCAGGGACATAACCTGAGCTTCAATACACAGGCTGCCCAAAGTCACACCAAACCCATAGATATCTCAAAATTCACTACTGGACACTTCATTGTTCTCCAGAGAGAAGAAATCCAGCTCCACCCACCAGAACACCGATGCAAGCTTCCCTAACCAGGAAACCTTGACAAGCCACCTGTCCAACCCCACCCACAGTGAGGATCCTCTACAATAAAGAGGAACCACAAACTGCCAGAATACAGATAGGCCACCCCAAACACAGCAATCTAAACAAGATGAAAAGGCAGAGAAATACTCAGCAGGTAAAGGAACATGATAAATGCCCACCAAGCCAAACAAAAGAGGAGGAGATAGGGAGTCTAACTGAAAAAGAATTCTGAATAATGATAGTGAAAATGATCCAAAATCTTGAAAACAAAATGGAGTTACAGATAAATGACCTGGAGACAAGGATTGAGAAAATGCAAGAAATGTTTGACAAGGACCTAGTAGAAATAAAAGAGTCAATCAATAATGAATAATACAATAACTGAGATCAAAAACACTCTGGAGGGAACCAACAGTAGAATAATGGAGGCAGAAGATAGGATAAGTGAGGTGGCAGATAGAATGGTAGAAGTAAATGAAGCAGAGAGGAAAAAAGAAAAAATAATTAATAGAAATGAGAACAACCTTAGAGACCTCTGGGACAATGTTAAACACCAAAATATTCAAATCATAGGAGTCCTAGGAGAAGAAGACAAGAGGAAAGGCCATGAGAAAATACCTGAGGAGATAATAGTTGAAAACTTCCCTAAAATGGGGAAGGAAGTAGTCACTGAAGTCCAAGAAACCCAGAGAGTCCCAAACAGGATAAACCCAAGGTGAAACACCCCAAGACACTTATTAATCAAATTAACAAAGATCAAACACAAATAATAGAGATGGATGGAACTGGAGCCTATTATACAGAGTGAAGTAAGCCAGAAAGAAAAACACCAATACCCTATACTAACGCATATATACGGAATTTAGAAAGATGATGATGATGACCCTGTATGAGAGACAACAAAAGAGACTCAGATCTGTAGAGTGGACTTTTGGACTCTGGGGGAGAGGGAGAGGGTGGGATGAGATGGGAGAATGGCATTGAAACATGTATACTATCATGTAAGAAACGAATTGCCAGTCTATGTCCGATGCAAGATGAAGGATGCTTGGGGCTGGTGCATGGGGAGGACCCAGAGAGATGGTATGGGGTGGGAGGTGGGAGGGGATTCATGTTTGGGATTGCATGTACACTCGTGGTGAATTCATGTATGGCAAAACCAATACAGTATTGTAAAGTAAACTAAAGTTAAAATAAAAAATTTAAAAAAAGAATAAATATTAAAAGCAGGAAGGGAAAAACAACAAATAACACACAAGGGGATTCCCATAAGGATAACAGCTTTCTTCAATAGAAACTCCTCAGGCTAGAAGGGAATGGCAGGATATACTTAAAGTGATGAAAGAGAAAAAGCTACAACTCAGGTTACTGTACCCAGCAAGGATCTCATTCAAATATGAAGGATAAATTAAAAGCTTTACAGATAAGCAAAAGCTGAGAGAATTCAGCACCACCAAACCAGCTCTTCAACAAATGCTAAAGGATCTTCTCTAGACAGGAAACAGAAAGGGGGTATAAACTTGAACCCAAAACAACAAAGTAAATGGCAACAGGATCATACTTATCAATAATTACCTTAAATGTAAATGGGTTGAATGCCCCACCCAAAAGACAATGATGGGCTGAATGGGTACAAAAACAAGGCCCTTACATATGCTATCTACAAGAGTCCCACCTCAAACCAGGGGACACATACAGACTGAAAGTGAAGGGCTGGGAAAAGATATTTCATGCAAATGGAGACCAAAGGAAAGCAGGAGTAACAATACTCATATCAGATAAAATAGACTTTGAAATAAAGGCTGTGAAAAGAGACAAAGAAGGACACTACATAATGATCAAAGAATCAATCCAAGAAGAAAATATATAATTATAAATATATATGCACCCAACATAGGAGCAGAGCAATATGTAAGGCAAATGCTAACAAGTATGAAGGGGGAAATTATCAATAACACAATAACAGTAGGAGACTTTAATACCCCATTTACATGTATGGATAGATCAACTAAACTGAAAATTAACAAGGAAACACTAACTTTAAATGATACAATGGACCAGTTAGACCTAATTGATATCTATAGGACGTTTCACCCCAAAACAATGAATTTCACCTTTTTCTCAAGTGCACATGGAACCTTCTCCAGGATATATCACATGCTGGGCCATAAATCTAACCTTGGTAAATTCAGACAAACTGAAGTCATTTCAAGCATCTTTTCTGATCACAATGTGGTAAGATTAGAGGTCAATTACAGGAGAAAAACTATTAAATATTCCAACATTTGGAGGCTGAACAACACGCTGCTGAATAACCAACAAATCACAGAAGAAATAAAAAAAGAAATAAAAATATGCATAGAAAAAATAAAAATGAAAACACAACAACCCCAAACCTATGGGACACTGAAAAAGCAGTGCTAAGGGGAAGGTTTATAGCAATACAGTCTTACCTCAACAAACAAGAAAAAAGTCGAATAAGTAACCTAAATTTGCACCTAAAATAACTAGAAAAGGAAGAAATGAAGAACCCCAGCATTAGTAGAAGGAAAGAAATCTTAAAAATTAGGGCAGAAATAAATGCAAAAGAAACAAAAAAGACCATAGCAAAAATCAACAAAGCTAAAAGCTGGTTCTTTGAGAAGATAAACAAAATTGACAAACCAGTAGTGAGACTCATCAAGAAACAAAAGGAGAAGAATCAAATCAACAAAATTAGGAATGAAAATGGAGAAATCACAACAGACAACACAAAAATACAAAGGATCATACGAGACTACTATAAGCAACTATATGACAATAAAATGGACAACTTGGAAGAAATGGACAAATTCTTAGAAAAACATAACTTGCCAAAATGGAACCCAGAAGAAATAGAAAATCTTAACAGACCCATCACAAACATGGAAATTGAAACTGTAATCAGAAATCTTCCAGCAAACAAAAGCCAGGACAAAACAGCTTCACAACTGAATTCTACCAAAAATTTAGAGAAGAGCTAACACCTATCTTACTCAAATTCTTCCAGAAAATTGCACAGAAAGGTAAACTTCCAAACTCATTCTACGAGGCCACCATCACCCTAATACCAAAAGCAGAAAAAGATGCCACAAAAAAGAGAAAACTACAGGCCAAAACCATTGATGAACATAGATGTAAAATACCTTAACAAAATTCTAGCAAACAGAATCCAACAGCATGTTAAAAAAATCATACATCATGACCAAGTGGGCTTTATTCTAAGGATGAAAAGATTCTTCCATATCTACAAACCAATCAATGTAATACACCACATTAATAAAGTGAAGAATAAAAACCATATGGTTATCTCAATAGATGCAAAGAAAGCCTTTGACAAAATTCAACACTCATTTATGATAAAAAAAAACCTCCAGAAAGTAGGAATACAAGGAACATGCCTCAACATAATAAAAGCTATATATATCAAACCCATGGCAAACATTATCCTCAATGGTGAAAAATTTAAAACATTTCCCCTAAAGTCAGGAAGAAGACAAGGGTGCCCACTCTCACCACTACTATTCAGCATAGTTTTGGAAGTTTGGGCCACAGCAATCAGAACAGAAAAAGAAATAAAAGGAATTCAGATTGGAAAAGAAGTAAAACTCTCACTGCTTGCAGATTACATGATCCTCTACATATAAAACTCTAAAGACTCTACCAGAAAATTACTAGAGCTAATCAATGAATACACTAAAGTTGCAGGATATAAAATTAGTACACAGAAATCCCTTGCATTCCTATACACTAACAATGAGAAAATAGAAAGAGAAATTACGGAAACAATTCCATTCACCATTGTAATGAAAAGAATAAAATACTTAGGAATATATCTACCAAAAGAAACAAAAGACCTATATATAGAAAACTATAAAACACTGATGAAAGAAATCAAAGAGGACACAAATAGGTGGAGAAATATACTATGTTCATGGATTGGAAGAATCAATATAGCGAAAATGAGTATACTACCCAAAGCAATCTATAGATTCAATGCAATCCCTATCAAGCTACCAAGGGTGTTTTTCACAGAACTAGAACAAATAATTTCACAATTTGTATGTAAATACAAAAAACTTTGAATAGCCAAAGTAATCTTGAGAAAGAAGAATGGAACTGGAGGAATCAACCTGCCTGACCTCAGGCTATATTACAAAGCCACAGTCATCAAGACAGTATGGTACTGTCACAAAGACAGAAGTATAGATCAATGGAACAAAGTAGAAAACCCAGAGATAAATCCACACACATATGGACACCTTATCTTTGACAAAGGAGGCAAGAATATACAATAGAGAAAAGATAATCTCTTAACAAGTGGTGCTGGAAAAACTGGTCAATCACTTGTAAAAGAATGAAACTAGAACACTTTCTAATACCATACACAAAAATAAAGTCAAAATGGATTAAAGATCTAAACGTACGACCAGAAACTATAAAACTCCTAGAGGAAAACATAGGCAAAACACTCTCTCACATAAATCACAGCAGGATCCTCTATGACCCACCTCCCAGAGTAATGGAAATAAAAGCAAAAATAAGCAAATGGGACCTAATTATAAATGACCCAATCAAATAATGGGCCAAAGAACTAAACAGACGTTTCTCCAAAGAAGACATACAGATGGCTGACAAACACATGAAAAGATGCTCAATCATTCATTATCAGAGAAATGCAAATCAAACCACAATGAGGTGCCATCTCATGCTGGTCAGAACGGCTGCTATCCAAAATTTTACAAACAATAAATGCTGGAGAGGATGTGAAGAAAAGGGAACCCTCTTACTTTTGGTGGGAATGCAAACTAGTACAACCACTATGGAGAACAGTGTGGAGATTCCTTAAAAAGCTAGAAATAGAACTTCCATATGACCCAGAAATCCCACTGCTGGGCATACACACCAAGGAAACCAGAATTGAAAGAGGCACATGTAACTCAATGTCCATCACAGCACTGTTTACAATAGCCAGGACATGGAAGCAACTTAGATGTCCATCAGCAGACAATGGATAATAAAGCTCTGGTATATATACACAATGGAATATTACTCAGCCATTAAAAAGAATACATTTGAATCAGTTCGAATGAGGTGGATGAAACTGGAGCCTATTATACAGAGTGAAGTAAGCCAAAAGGAAAAATACCAATACAGTGTATTAACACATATATATGGAATTTAGAAAGATGATAACAATAACCCTATCTGCGAGACACCAAAAGAGACACAGATGTATAGAACAGTCTTTTGGACTCTGTGGGTGGGAGAAGACGAGGGTGGGATGATTTGAGAAAATAGCATTGAAACATGTATACTATCATATGTGAAAGAGAATCTCCAGTCCAGGTTTGATGTATGAGACAGGGTGCTCAGAGCTGGTACACTGGGATGACCCAGAGGGATGGGATGAAGAGGGAGGTGGGAGGGGCGTTCAGGATTGGGAACACATGTATACCCATGGGTGATTCATGTCACTGTATGGTAAAAACCACTACAATATTGTAAAGTAATTTGTCTCCAATTAAGATAAATAAATTACCAAAAAATTTCATATCTCTAGTCTCCATCTGCAGTGATTTTGGAGCCTAAAGGGAAAAAAAAGGGATCTTCCCAACTCAGGGATCAAACCAGGGTCTCTGAATTGCAGACAGATTTTTTACCGTCTGAGCCACCAGGGAAGCCCGTATCATATATGTGTAGATATATATGTATCATATTATTTATATATAGATATATAATTATAAATGATGTATATATATATAGTAGTAAAGAGCTTCCCTGGTAGGTTACAGTCCATGGAGTTGCAAAAAGTCGGACATGACTGGGTGATTAATATACACATAGTATAGTATAAATATATTGTAAATATAATTATTATTACTATTATTGACTCATGCTTTCTTATAAAAGGTAGAGCTGGCTTGAGGAGCTATGTTGAAAAGGAAATTAATAAGTACTAAATGACATCACATCATTAAAGCAATTAAGAAGTCATGAATAAAGCAATTCTGTAATTAAGGGTTGTTTGATGGAGCATACACCACCCATTCCTGATATTTCAAAGCAAAAAGAAATGACCTTTCATTTATTACTGTGTTTTTTTTTTTAAGGGATGATCAGACTATCAGGCTCTGTGTTGGCTGTGATGATGACTAAGGATGCAAACATTAAGCCCACGGGTAACCCATATTCACAGCAAGGTCCCAGCCTTTAAGTTTTCCACCTAAGGGTAGTCTCTAACTTACTGCCAAGGGCAGAAATGACTCAGCACTAAAAAAGTGTGAGCTCTGGAATCAGACTTCTTAGGTTCTAATCCCAATTCCACTCCCTGATATCTATGTGTTTCTTAGCCTCTTTATGCTTCTATATCTTTGTCTGTTAAATGAAGATGGAAATAGCACTAGACTCATGAACTTGGTAAAGCCAGGGTCAGCAAAGTTTGGCCTGCTGGTTAAATTCAGCTTGCAGTCATTTTTGTAAATCAAGTTTTATTGGAACACAGGCAAATCCATGTGTTTGCTTTGCTGCTTTCAGAGCTGAACAGTGTTACAGAGATGTTATAGCCTACAAAACTGAACGCAACTTACTATCTGTCCATTTACAGAAGAAAAGCTTTACCTACCTCCTACTTAAAGGAATTACAGAATATAATGCACATAAGTGTGTATTCTGGTTCCTGTCACATCATAAGTACTCAGTGGATATTAATGATTAACTTTCTCTAATGCCCCAAATATAAGAATCATTCACTGAAGCCTAAAATATACAGCTAATCCCCACAAACACTGTGGATCTGAATGTTTTTCTGTAACATTTGGAAAGTCAATATAATATCACTCTATACTATCATTTTCCTGGTATTTAGTTATTTATCTTATTGATTCATTCATGCACTGAGGTGTTGTGTCCTAGTTGTGTTCACATATGTGGTATACTTAAATAGATTTAGTGGGCCAGTAAGCTATGAGCATCTGCCTGATTGATATTTATGTAGGGAAGGGGCCAGAAGACATTCAGCACCTGGGGAGAGATGGTGAAACCAGTGTCAGAGTATGTCGTGTGGTCCTTGGTTCTGTGTCTGAGCCCTTTTGAGAGAAACTCTGCTTTAACCTGACTATGTGAGAGAGCAGAGCTTGCTCACTCTGCCTCCTATGTCAGGGACAAATTAGGAAAAACAAAGAAGAAAAGGGCAGAGGGGCATTCCTCCTCCATCAGCATGGTGTGCAACATGGTTGCAGCTCATTCTGGAGGCATCAGGATATAGTGCCTTGGCACCACTATTCATGCTGTCTGGCACCAACAGGGGCAACAGGTGGAGTGCAGAGAGTGAAGGGGAAGATATTATTTAGCAGATACTAACATGGTATCCTAGAGTCAGGAAACCTAAGAACTAATAAGAAACCCTGTATGTGTGTGCTAAGTCATTTCAGTTGTGTCCGGCTCTTTGAGACCCTGTGGACTGTAGCCCACCAGGCTCCTCTACCCATGGGATTCTCCAGGCAAGAATACTGGAGTGGGTTCCCATGCCAGGGGATCTTCCTAGCCCAGGGATCAAACCCAGGTCTCCTGCACTGGCAGGCAGATTCTTTACCACTGAGTCACCAAGGAAGCCCAAGAAACCCTAGGGATGCCCATAAATTGTTGGGTGAAATTTTGAGGGCAGGGGCTCTTACCTTAAGCACATGGGTAGAAACTGGTAAAACTGAAGTTCTCAAGTGTTATAAAATTTATTTTCACACACACAAATTGGTGAGGTCTAGGGCAACTCAACTGCATACTCAGGACACACGTGAGTATTGAGGACCCACTCTGCTTTACCCACAGAGCTCTTGATTCACAAGTCTTTAAAGACCCCACTGAACCCTGAAAAGCTAAAAATAGCCATCTAGTCTTTGCCACTCTTCCTGGTGCAAGAACCAGACGGAAACTTTAGCTCACCATGTTCAATCATCTTGTTGTACAGATAGGAAAATTTGAGGCTCAGATAAAGCAGCATGCTAAAGTCCCCCACTTAGTTAGTGGGAAAGTCAGAAACACACTAGTTGAAAGGCTTGTTTTGAGATGGGAAAGGAATGGCACTGGAACTAGTCCACATATTGGTCAATCAGAGTCTTCTCATGCCCTAAAGAAGTAGGGACAAGCAGACCCATTCCTACCATGTGTAGGAGTAAAAATGAAGGCCCACATGCTACCTAAAATATAAATATTGGAATTCCCTGGTGGTCCAGTGGTTAAGAATGCACCTTCCAATGCAGGAGGCATGGGTTTGATCCCTAGTCATGGAACTAAGATTCCACATGCCACAGAGCAACTAAGTTCACACACCACAACCAGAGAAGCCCCAGCACCACAACTAAGACCCAAAGACGCAGTCAAATAAATAAACAAATAAAAATAAAATATAAAGGCTATGAATCAAGTTACCACAAAGTGAAATAAAGTATATTTTATACTCTTATCTTGACAAATATACTTTCTAAAAATCTAGAAGTCTTGGTTCAAATTAGAATACTCAGATCCCTTGGATCCATGAACTCCTCACCTTGTATAGTAGGGTACAATTTGGGGAGAACCCAAATGAGACTGTCTAAAACTAGAGTTCCAAGTCAGGGATTTCTTTTGCCAGGTTCTAAGTGCTCCATTTCATAGCAGAAATTTTTATTAGGATGAGAGGGAATCACACAAAACTATTTCCAAAAGCACATATCAATGTAAGATTAGCCCCATGTTCCCTGAATCTACCCTAGCTACCCGCCTCCATTTCCCTCCTGAATCCAGCTGAGCTAAAATGGAAGCAACAACCATTACAAAGCATTTCAACTAATAGAGGCTCAGCCTGGTAGGTGGGAGGTAATCTTCAGGAACATCTTTGCAGGGAAGCAGAGAATTTCAGAACCATATTGGGATAAATAACATGGAGTCCTGTAGTCAGAAACCAACTAAGTCAAACCTCAGATTGAAACTTCTAGTTGTCATCTCTACATAATAATCTCAATTCCAAAGCTC
>SJYQ01019723.1:38961-51072 GCA_006410935.1 Redunca redunca
CTGCATTCAGATGCTTATATCTTTCCTTTTCTCCTTCGCTTTTCACCTCTCTTCTTTTCACAGCTATTTGCAAGGCCTCCCCAGACAGGCATTTTGCTTTTTTGCATTTCTTTTCCATGGGGATGGTCTTGATCCCTATCTCCTGTACAATGTCACGAACCTCATTCCCTAGTTCATCAGGCACTCTATCTATCAGATCTAGACCCTTAAATCTATTTCTCACTTCCACTGTATAATCATAAGGGATTTGATTGAAGTCATACCTGAATGGTCTAGCGGTTTTCCCTACTTTCTTCAATTTAAGTCTGAATTTGGCAATAAGGAGTTCATGATCTGAGCCACAGTCAGCTCCCGGTCTCGTTTTTGTTGACTATATAGAGCTTCTCCATCTTTGGCTGCATAGAATATAATCAGTCTGATTTCGGTGTTGACCATCTGGTGATGTCCATGTGTAGAGTCTTCTCTTGTGTTGTTGGAAGAGGGTGTTTGCTATGACCAGTGCGTTTTATTGGCAAAACTCTATTAGTCTTTGCCCTGCTTCATTTCGCATTCCAAGGCCAAACTTGCCTGTTACTCCAGGTGTTTCTTGACTTCCTACTTTTGCATTCCAGTCCCCTATAATGTTAGTCAAAGCTATGGTTTTTCCAGTAGTCATGTATGGATGTGAGAGTTGGACTATAAAGAAAGCTGAGCAGTGAAGAATTGATCCTTTTGAACTGTGGTGTTGGAGAAGACTCTTGAGAGTCCTTCGACTCCAGGGAAATCCAACAAGTCCATCCTAAAGGAAATCAACTCTGAATATTCATTGGAAGGACTGATGCTGAAATTCAAGTTCCAATACTTTGGCCACCTGATGCGAAGAGCTGACTCATTTGAAAAGACTCTGATGCTGGAAAAGATTAAAGGCAGGAGGAGAAGGGGATGACAGAGGATGAGACGGTTGGATGGCATTACCATCTTGATGGAGACGCGTGTGAGTAAGCTCTGGGAATTGGTGATGGACAGGGAAGACCAGAATGCTGCAGTCCATGGGGTGGCAAAGAATCGAACTAGACTGAGTGACTGAACTGAACTGAACTGAATCCTTATATAGGGGCATCCCAGGTGGTTCTAGTAGTAAAGACCCCACCTGCCAATTCAGGAGACACAGGAGACTCGAGTTTGATCCCTGGAGAAGAAAATGGTAACCCACTCCAGTATTCTTGCCTTAAGAATCCTATGGACAGAGGAGACTGGGGAGCTACAGTCCATGGGATTGCAAAGAGTCAGACATGACTGAAGTGACTTAGCACACACACACACATCCTTATTTACACACCATGGTTTGATATAATTTCATTTAAAATGTTTCACTACTAAACAAAATTATTGAAAACTCTGACTTCAACTCCAAGGATAGTGTCTTAAGCATAGGAAAATAAGGCTTTCTATAGGTTCTAAAAGACAGGGTTTGTCAGAAATGTAAGAACTTTAAATAGAAGTAGGCTGAAAATTGAGGTCAAGACAAGGTCTTAAGATAATGTCTTTATATTTCACATAATGTATCAGTTTAGGTTTGGGATTAGCCCTGCTGCCTGGGGGAGGGTTCAGTTTACAAGTAGTTTACCAATAACTCCATAATCCCAGGGAATGTGGAGTGGAGAGCTATGGGATGGACAGGGATAAGGTCACTAGAAATTTGCTCCCAGTCTCTAATTTGAATTGGAGTCTGTAGATTGGATGTTAGGGGCCTATCATTATTAATATCTTGATTTGGAGGAGTTTATATTGGTNTTATTTCCAAGAAATATATATTGAAAAGTTTTAAAGTAATGGGAATGTTGTGTCAGCAGATGGCTGTGCAAGAATTTAGAAAAAAACTAATGGTAATGAAAGAGAGATGTGAAGCAAATGATGTATCATATTAACAATTAGAAACTTGGATAAAGGGGGTAGAGGAGCTTTTTGTATTTTTCTGATAACTTTTCTGTCATGAATTAATTTAAAAAAACAAATCCTTAAAAATACATTTGATCAGTGAAGCTCCATTACTATGCTGGTTTTACAGATGATAAAAATAAAACTTGGAGCGCTGAAGGAACTTGCCCCAAGCTACTCAGTTAGTAAGGGGTGGACTTCTGCCAGATGTCTGAGTAGGTGTGGAGAGTGAGGCAGAAATTGGCCTGTTAAGGATGACAGAATTTTCATAGCAGTCATGTGGTTGTCTTGTTCAGTTCTTGTCCTTCAGACTGTACATTAATGAGCTCCACTCAAAGAAGTTGTCCACATAAATAGAAATATTTCCATATGGCAGTGCTTTGTCATACTTTTAGCCACTCTAAGCTGTCATCCAAATGCAGACAGTGCTGGAATATAGAATGAGGTGTATAAAAACTGATGGTGGGCTCCGTATAAGCTTTCTTCAGATACAAAAGAGATGTTGAAGAAGAAAAGGTTTACCTTGGGACAAGAACAATCTAATCTCTCATGACAATTAATAATTGTAAAGTAAAAAAAATAAATAAATAAATCAACGTGTTTTTAAAAGTGGCCCTATCTAATTAGATCTCTGATGATTTCCAGGAAAAAAGGGTGAAAGCAGGAGGAAGAAAAGGAATGAAGGAGGCAATGATTCTCAAAACGGGGCAATTTATCATTTAGAAGATGAAAGACTAGCCTTTTGGGGTTTGGCATTATAATTCAACAAATACTTTCCATCTCCCCTTTGTTGCAAATACAAAATAAGAGGCAAAGGAAAATATATAAAAATAGTAAACCTTAAGGGCAAAAGTTAGTTTTCCTTTTAATGAAAACACTGAAATCATCAACTTTAATTTTCTCCCAAATACCTTTCAGTTACAAGACAAAAAGAACACGAAAAATATATGAAAAAATCACTGGCTCATTAGGTAAATGATACATGCTGGACTTGC
Organism: Redunca redunca; assembly: GCA_006410935.1. Lineage (NCBI taxonomy): Eukaryota > Metazoa > Chordata > Mammalia > Artiodactyla > Bovidae > Redunca > Redunca redunca. Next base: position 41,874 of record SJYQ01019723.1, read on the forward strand.
ATGTTCTTAGGTATTGGTAGATTTTGAGGGATCTAAGGGTCACATTAAACATGAAGAGATCATGACATTGGTTCCCATGTTCCCAGTCAAGCCTGAACTGTTCTGGTCATGAGTTGGTGTTCTGTCACTGCTTCACTGAACTGGATGTGGGTCATTAACTGCATTTTCAAAAGTGAATGACCAGACTCAATTATGTTCATGGGGAGAGGCAAGAAAAAAAAAAAAAAAGCTAAATATTGAGGAAGGGAACTATTTTTCCAATGGCTTTATGGTGTTTTTATTGTTGTTTCACCTGTTTTTCTCTCAAATCTTTTTGATTATCGAAATAATGTGAGAGGTGCGTGTGGCAGCTGCGACAGCACAGGAAGGAACACGGCCCAGAGGAGCTACCCCACATCTGAGGGCAGGGGCGGTGGAGAGGAGCTAACCCGCATCAGAGGTAAGGAGCAGCGGCTGTGCTTTGCTGGAACAGCCGTGAAGAGAGACCCCACGTCCCATGTAAGAGAAACCCAAATAAGACAGTAGGCACTGAGAGAGGGGATCAGAGGACAGACAGACTGAAACTACAGTCACAGGCAACTAGCCAATCTGATCACATGGCCCACAGCCTTGTCTAACTGAATGAAACTAAGCCATGCTGTGTGGGGCCAATCAAGACAGCTGGGTTGTGGTGGAGAGGTCTGACAGAATGTGGTCCACTGGAGAAAGGAATGGCAAAACACTTCAGTATTCTTGCCTTGAGAATCCCATGAACAGTATGAAAAGGCAAAAGGATAGGACACTGAAAAATGAACTCCCCAGATCTATAGGTGCCCAATATGCTACTGGAGATTAATGGAGAAATAACCCCAGAAAGAATGAAGGGATGGAGCCAAAGCAAAAACAACACCCAATTGTGAATGGGACTGGTGACTGAAGCAGGGTTCAATGCTATAAAGAGCAATATTGCATAGGAACCTGGAATGTCAGGTCCATGAATCAAGGCAAATTGGAAGTGGTCAAACAGGAGATGGCAAGAGTGAATCTCGACATTCTAGGAATCAGAGAACTAAAATGGACTGGAATGGGTGAATTTAACTCAGATGACGAGTATATATACTAGTGTGGGCAGGAATCCCTCAGAAGAAATGGAGTAGCCATCATAGTCAACAAAAGAGTCCAAAGTGCAGGACTTGGATGCAATCTCAAAAATGACAGGATGATCTCTGTTCATCTCCAAGGCAAACCATTCAATATCACGGTAATCCAAGTCTCTGCCCCAACCATTAACGCTGAAGAAGCTGAAGTTGAACAGTTCTATGAAGACCTACAAGACCTTCTAGAATGAACACCCAAAAAAGATGTCCTTTTCATTATAGGGGACTGGAATGCAAAAGTAGGAAGTCAAGAAACACCTGGAGTAACAGGCAAATTTGGCCTTGGAGTACAGAATGAAGCAGGGCAAAGGCTAATAGAGTTCTGCCAACGGAACGCACTGGTCATAGCAAACACCCTCTTCCAACAACACAAGAGAAGACTCTACACATGGACATCACCAGATGGTCAACACCAAAATCAGACCGATTATATTCTTTGCAACCAAAGATGGAGAAGCTCTATACAGTCAACAAAAACAAGACCGGGAGCTGACTGGCTCTGATCATGAACTCCTTATTGCCAAATTTAGACTGAAATTAAAGAAAGTGGAGAAAACCACTAGACCATTCAGATATGACCTCAATCAAATCCCTTATGATTATACAGTGGAAGTGAGAAATAGATTTAAGGGACTAGATCTGATAGACAGAGTGCCTGATGAACTATGGAATGAGGTTCGTGACATTGTACAGGAGACAGGAATCAAGACCATCCCCAANGGACAAATATTAATAACCTCAGATATGCTGATGACACCACCCTTATGGCAGAATGTGAAGAAGAACTAAAGAGCCTCTTGATGAAAGTGAAAGAGGAAAGTGAAAAAGCTGGCTTAAAGCTCAGCATTCAGAAAACGAAGATCATGCATCTGGTCCCAACACTTCATGGCAAATGGATGGGGAAACAGTGGAAACAATGGCTGATTTTTTTTTTTCTGGGCTCCAAAATCACTGCAGATGGTGATTGCAGCAATGAGATTAAAAGACAATTACTCCTTGGAATGAAAATTATGACCCACCTAGACAGCATATTAAAAGCAGAGACATTACTTTGCCAACAAAGTCCATCTAGTCAAGGCTATGGTTTTTCCTGTGGTCATGTATGGATGTGAGAGTTGGACTGTGAAGAAAGCTGAGCGCTGAAGAATTGATGCTTTTGAACTGCGGTATTGGAGAGGACTCTTGAGAGTCCCTTGGACTGCAAGGAGATCCAACCAGTCCATCCTAAAGGAGATCAGTCCTTGGTGTTCATTGGAAGGACTGATGTTGAAGGTGAAACTCCAGTACTTTGGCCACCTGATGCAAAGAGCTGACTCATTTGAAAAGACATTGATTCTGGGAAAGATTGAGGGCAGGAGGAGAAAGAGAAGACAGAGGATGAGATGGTTGAATGGCATCAGAGACTTGATGCACATGGGTTTGGGCAGACTCGGGAGTTGGTCATGAACAGGGAGGCCTGGTGTGCTGTGATTCATCGGGTTGCAAAGAGTCAGACACGACTGAGCAACTGAACTGAACTGGACTGAATGTGAGAGGTGGACATCCGGATTCTGTTGATCAGATGCTTGGCTTTCAATACATCTTGGTCCTTAAAGAGAATCGAGTTCAAGGACTTCCCTGGCATTCCAGAGGTTAAGACTCTGCACTTCCAGTGCAGGGGGTGCAAGTTCAATCCCTTGTGGGGGAACTAAGATCCCACATGCCTCCCAGTGCAGCCAAAAAGTAAAAAATAATTTAAAAAAATTGAGTTCAGTAGTAGGAGCATTCTCATTTGTAATGGTCGTGCAATGTTGTGCTTAGAAATTCATTGATCTGCTCATTCCAAAACTGTGTTTCATGTTCCTCACATGATCACACCATGTATAAATCTCCTGTAGTCTTGCTAAACCTCTCTTTCCTCTACTGTGAAATCCAAAAGGATTCAGCCACAGGCTGCCATGTGTGTCAGGACCCAGGGGCATACTTGTTAAAGTATCATCTTTTTATACTACTTGAGTGTTTTATGGTCTCTCTAACAGATGTTTGTTTTCATTAAGGGAGAGAGAGGGTCCTCATTTTGATTCTTTGCCTTTTAAGGAAACATTTTCTTTTGCAGCAGTAACAAAGCAATAACACACACTCTTACTTTTTCACTCACTAACACAAGATAATACATCTGAGAAATGGAGGAAAGAATTTAAGTTGAGCTGAGAAGTCTGACCTCATAAGCTAAAATACTTTTTTTCCCCCGAAATAAATTTTTAAAATTCAATTATGTGTGACTGATTTTCAAGTTTTTCAAGAGTGGCATACATATGCTACTATTAATTATATTTGGGAAGTACATTCAAGATTCCAGTGATATTCTGCTGATGGACCTACAACAGCTGTTTTTAGTCTATGACCTGATGTTCATCCATTTGGCATGTACAATAAAGTGATTTTTAGGAGCAAGGGTGTTTGAGTCCAGTTAGAGGAGAAATAAAATACCTAAATGCTGAAATGTGTCTAAACCCCTGTTCCTCGTTTCCTTGATCCTTGGAAACACCACCTTTTAGGGCTGGAAAGAATCAATGACTTCTGCTTCCATGGAGAAAAAACAAAACAAAACAAAAAAAACTCAAGTTGAGGCTACAGGCGATTTGGTTGAATGGTGTTTCACCCGTACAGGTGTACTCTGGACATAGCATTTGTTTCTTTATCTTTCTTCCTCTCAAGGTTTTTGCTTTCTGTTTCCTTCTTGCTGGAAGGAAGCCAGCACTGAGAACTGTAATTCTCTAAAAGAAGTCAAGCATATTAACTGAACTCTTCAAGAAGGAATTAATTAGTTTTAGCAACAGTTTTCATTAAACAATGATGGTGGGGATGGTGTTTCTTATTTAAGGAGAAGAAAAGTTTAATAATGGAGATTTTTATAATGCTCATATATTGTAGCCTTCTTTAAAAAATTACCACCTGAAAGGCCAAGACAGCCAACCAGGAGCAGAAATCATCAACTCTGGTAAAGTACAAAAATGTTATATCCTCTTTGAGAGCCAGTTTTCTAGACTATGAGATAGGAACCACCTCCCAGGGTTGGTATGAAGCAGTCTGTATGAGTAAATTACTTAATATAAATATAATGCAGTTTCTTTATCTTAAAGATGAGGATGGATAGATATATAGATGGAGTCGTCTTCAATATTTCTTACTGGGCTGAGTAGATATTCAATTAATTGAGATTTAATTCCATTAAATATACTTACACCACATTGCACAAGTAAAGAAAATGTTACCATTCTGTTAGTGTTAATAATTGACTATCAAACTCTCTTCCAGTTGAGATAGCATGTTGCATGTATACTGTTATTGGGAGTACACATTACCAGTAAAAAGCATCAAAAGCTGAACCAAAGCTTAGATCTGGAAACTGCCAGGGGATATTAGGGAGTAGCTAGCAGAATAAGGGGACTCAGAAGGAGATAAAAGAAATACACTTTAAATATCATTGATTGAAGGCATAGGATTCCTTTAAAAATTTTAAGAATGTATCTTCACCCTTAGTGCCATTTCTTAATGTTATTTCATATCTAATATGCCTCTTCTTCATGTTAGATATTGTGTATAGACTTAGACTAGGTTAGGTACCATATATAAAAATACTCTCTTACATTGTCCTATTCCTTTGCCTTATTCTCATAAGCCCCATTATACTTAATCTCAAAGATACCGATGAAATTATATCAACTCTTATCTTTTAAACATCTTTAAAATTTTTCCAGTATTTATTCAACTTTTAGGCTTGCTGGTGGCTCAGACAGTAAAGAATCTGCCTGCAATGTGGGAAATCTGGGTTCTATCCCTAGGTCAAGAAGATCCTCTGGAGAAGGGAATGGCTACCCACTCCAATATTCTTGCCTGGAGAATTCCATGGACAGAGGAGCCTGGCGGGCTACAGTCCATCAGGTCGCAAAAAGGTAGACATGACTGAGCAACTAACACTTTCACCTTGGTTTCACTTTCATGATCTTTGGGTAAGTATCAGGGTAGGGACAAGAACCCTTTAGGTTACAATAATCACTAGTACTATTATTAACTATTTGGGCTAAGTGGAAAGCTGGGAAATCCATATTAGGCTTTTTTCAGGCCCAAGGTTGAACACATGTGAGTGCTAAGTTGCTTCAGTCATGTCTGACTCTTCTGCGACCCCATGGACTGTAGCCCACCAGGCTCCTCTGTCCATGGGATTCTCCAAGCAAGAATATTGGGGTGGTTGCCATGCCCTCCTCCAGGGGATCTTCCAGACCCAGGAATTGAACCCATGTCTCTTTTGTCTCCTGCATTGCAGGTAGAAGATTCTTTACCACTACTGGTATCTGGGACTTCATTTCTGTAGATGTTGGGCAAATGAAGTTTTCTTCTTTTGCCAGGTTGGGCCAATAAGATCTATACATCTCAAATTTTCCAGGACAGTCATGATTTAAACCTTTTGTTTCCATTATTCCTATGAGTATAATCATATTTACCAGGCCATGTGTCCCAGTTGTGATATCAAGAGCTTATTTATTCCACATATATTTTTGAGTAACTGTTATGTGCCAAATCAAAAGGTACATNGATTTTTTAAGAGCTATTAAAAAGCTCTTTCTGTACACATGCACCTTCTTTTCACTCATGCTTCTGCCCTTGAAAAACCAGGTATTTTTCCCATTGTCCCACACCCACATATATTTATGTGCAGGAAGAATGAGATCATACTGAGATAAATCCTTTCTGATGGACATCATGACCCAATGACTCATCCCATCTCCACAATTAGCTAGTCAAGAAATTGTCACTGCTTTCTGAATGGTTTGAAAAGAGTTTTTACCTGTTTCTAGGAAATCAGTGAGGTTTTGCACATCTTTCAGTTCTTAATTTGGGGTGGAGGTGGTATTTTTGGCTGAGTCTCTCAGAAGCTAATTATGAGATGAGGATTAATTAAAGGATTAATTAAGGACATGCTGTCATAAGAAACCAGTTAAGAACTGGAGGAAGCAGGGAAAGAAATATGAAAAGGACAAGTAAGGAAAAAATTTCAAAATTCAGGCAAAGTCCTTTCAAGAGAAGCTGAAAAGCTGATCTCCAAGGGGAATTCTGAGGAGTGCTATTCCTTAAATTTGTCCAGATGAGAACAAGAGGGCTGTGCTTTCATGCTCTTTTAAAACTTTTATTGGAGTATAGTTGCTTTACAATGTTGTGTTAGTTTCTACTGTATAACAAACTGAATCAGCTATTCATATACATATTGCATAGTGTGATAGTGTTAGTTGTTCAGTCGTATCTGACTCTTTGTGACCCCATGGACTGTGGCCCGCCAGGCTCCTCTGTCCATGGGATTTCCCAGGCAAGAATACTGGAGTGGATTGCCACTCTCTTTTCCAGGGGATCTTCCTGACCCAGGGACTGAACCCAGGTCTCCTGCATTTCAGACAGATTCTTTTCTGTCTGAGTCACCAGGGAAGCCCACATATATACATATACTCCGTCTTTCTTGGATTCCCTTCCCACTTAGGTCACCAAAGAGCATTGAGTTGAGTTCTGCGTGCTGTACAGTAAGTTCTCATTAGCTATCTATTTTACATATAGTATCAATAATGTATGTATGTCACTCCCAATATCCCAATTCATCTCATTCACCCACCCTTTCCCCTTGGTATCCATACATTTGTTCTCTACATCTCTGTCTCTACTTTTGCTTTGTAAACAAAATCATCTATACCAATTTTTTTCAGATTTCACATATATTCATTAATATATGGTATTTGTCTAGTTGTTGGCCAAAACCCTCCAGGGGAGGTGAAAGGAAAGTAAGCCCCATGCAACCTAACAGTTTGTGCCAGAGTGATTTCAGTAACCCAAGAACAGTCCTCCAAGTTTTCTCAGGTGTTCAATATTTGAAAGCAAAAGGATCTCAAAGCAGAGGAAGTATTGCCCAGAATAAAAAAAAAAAAAAAAGCACCAAGGGAATCCGAGAGGAACATCAGTATCTACTAGAGGAACCATTTAACATCAGTAGAGTCACTCAGTCATGTCCGACTCTTTGCGACCCCAAGGACTGCAGCACGCCAGGCCTCCCTGTCCATCAGCACCTCCCAGTGTTTACTCAAATGCTTGTCCATTGAGTCGGTGATGCCATCCAACCATCTCATCCTCAGCATTTTTCATCACAAGAAATAAAGCCTTCCCACCATCCTATCCGGTATCATATCTGTTAGTTCATAGTTTGAAGAAGGCAATGGCAACCCACTCCAGCACTCTTGCCTGGAAAATTCCGTGGATGGAGAAGCCTGGTAGGCTGCAGTCCATGGGGTTGTGGAGAGTCGGACATGACTGAGTGACTTCACTTTTATTTTTCACTTTCATGCATTGGAGAAGGAAATGACAACCCACTCCAGCGTTCTTGCCTGGAGAATCCCAGGGACGGGGGAGCCTGGTGGACTGCCATCTCTGGGGTCGCACAGAGTCGGACATGACTGAAGCGACTTAGCAGCAGCAGCAGCAGCAGTAGTTCATAGTTGCTTAAACATATTTGCTGTTTTGCCTTAAAATATTATAAGTGGAGTCTAGTGGACTACAGAACATGAGGTTGCAAAAGGTCGGACACGACTGAGGGACTAACACGTTCAATTTTCACACCAACGATTTATTCAGAGACAAAGGAGTATTGAGACTTCACTTCTTATCAGTTTGCCTTATTTTTACCCTCAACTTGGATGTACCCCTAATAAGGATAATACACATTGGTTCATACATTATACTTATTTCCAAGTTTGCCATAGAAGCTTGCAGCAAACACTAACAGAGTGAATTTTCTATGAGTAGAGTTTTCAGAACCATCCTTCAGGGGTGGTAGACTTTGGGTTAATTACAGAGGTCCTTCTATTTCCCTTGGTCCTCAGTAGCACTATACAGATACAAGCAAATTGACATTAACATCAAGGACAACCTTGAAAAGGTATTAGGTTGGCAACCAACACCCTAATGGGCTCTACAGAAATGGAAAAAGACAGTCCTATGAAGCATACTCTAATTTGTAGTAAGCTCAGCGGTAGGTATGGTAACTATTTGTGTGTACACATCTTTTGTGTGTGCTCAGTCGCTCAGTCATGTGTAACTTTTCGTGACCCCATAGACTGTAGCCCACCAGGTTCCTCTGTCCATGGGATTTCCCAGGCAAGAATACTGGAGTGGATTGCCATTTCCTACTCCAAGGGATTGAACCCACATCTCCTGCATTGGCAGGTGGATTCTTAACCACTGCACCACCTGGGAAGCCCCATGTACACATGTTACATCTTAAATGCTACCAAGAAAAATCACCTTCTCTGCCACTAACCCCTTTTCCTAAGGTATTGCGTAACAAACAGCAACAGGAGGGGCCCCAAATTGTGGACTTTGGGCTTATTTGCTCTGGTTTGCCATATCATAGGTCAGTTGGTCAGTCAATCAGTTCATTTGCTCAGTCATGTCCAACTCTCTGTGACCCCATGGACTGAAACACACCAGGCCTCCCTGTCCATTACCAACTCCCGGAGTTTACTCAAACTCATGTCCAGTGAGTCAGTGATGCCATCCGACCATCTCATCCTCTGTCATCCACTTCTCCTCCTGCCCTCAATCTTTCCCAGCATTAGGGTCTTTTCAAATGAGTCAGTTCTTTGCATCAGGTGGCCAAAGTTGCCGGGGTCCAGCCCCGGTGGATCCAGGGAATTCGAAGGTGGGGACAGCGTCAGCATCTCTGGAAATAAGTTAGAAAATTAGCAGAGAAAAGGAGGCTGAATAACTTGGTTCACATGGAATACCAATCACCACCTAAGTAGGCCTCAGGCATCTTCCTGTTCTCCCGAGGGAGAGGAGGCACTGAGGCCCGCCCCCCCCAGTCCGATCTTAGAAGCCCAGGCAAAATTAATAGGCTTGGTGGGTACCCATACACCAGATGGGAATTCAGCCAGAAAAACGATAGCAAGAAAGAAATGACATGGGGGAATCAGTCTTTCCGGATATTGATCCGATTTCTTTATTTTGGGGTTTGCTTATATATCTTTTGTTACACATAGGAATGA
>SJYQ01019747.1:0-16041 GCA_006410935.1 Redunca redunca
CCCTATTGTAAGTTTGCACACTCACACAATCTCACAAGTTCTTATTACTTCTTTCTCTTTACTAATTTGAGAAATAGTATCCCCAGTAGAACTATCTTCACAATCTCTACTTTAGTTCAAAGTCTATGCAAAGATTTTTCTTTTCTATCATTTTCTTGTTCAAAGAGTTAATGATTTGCATATTGTGTTTTATAATTTATAAAATACTATAATCATCAATATAGTATTTTTGTCTTACTTTACAAAACAATGAAACTGCAATGTTTTAAGTGAATTGACTACTCCACAATGATAGCAAGCATATGATTTGAAATTTTAACCAAAGATTTAGATGTCAGCTTCAATGCCATTTTGAACACATAGTTGCATTATTTGGTATAGTAAACTGCCTGGTCTGAATGCAATTGTTCCCCAGTATCATCATAGCAAATCAAATGGCACATTTTGAAAGTGGTGGTGATTTATTTTACTAAATAGTCATTCACAATAACCAGAATTCTCAAGGAGGCTGGAGAGAGTTTGATGGAGCCATTGTGACCTTACACTTGGTTAACAGCTTCAGAGGACATGGCCTTTATTTCTTGGCTTCAGAACCAGTCATTTCTAAGTAACGGAGTTCATCTACTAAAGATCTGTTGAAGCTTTGAAATCAAGCCAGAGCTAATTTATTTTCCCTCACATGTTTTTACAGGACCTCTTTCTTGGTATATTCATTTTACACTTAGATAATTAATTCCAATATTCTTAATCAGCAAAACTATTTCTCCTACAAGAGTATAATTGTTTCCATATGAATAATTTAGAATATGATTCCTCAAATAACACTTCTAAATATACACATATTTCCAGTGACGTTACCTTTATGTAAAAGAAGCAATAATATTTATGTAACAATTCCATTTATGCCACTATGAACAGAAAACGTGCTTTGTTGAGATTTATTATCTCTAATGTTGCATACATTTCAGTCACTCAAACATTACTTTGGCAACTAAACTCAGAAAAATATCTGTGGACAGCTGTTATTCTAAATAGACAAGGAAGGTAAGCCAGAGGGCTATGAAAATCCTTAAAGTCTTCTCAGTTGACTCTTTTTTCATTAATGAGTGGTTGGCAAATGATTTATATTTTGGAGTTATTCAAGCCAAACAAAAAAAAAAGTTCAATATGTTTTGCCCAATATGGAATGACAGTCATGTGCAATTACAGGTCTGTCAAATACCATTAATATTCACTTCTCAAAAAAAAATCATCTTCGATGGATGAAAGTGTTCCCTAGTTAGAAGCCCTGCTGCTCTGTAGAATGTGCTTGTTTATCTGTTTCCTTTATTTGAGACTAAAGAGGCACTGATGAATGTGAGATACCATACTGAGTCTCAGCCACCCAGTGATTGGGAGACTTGAACACTCAATTTTCATTCATTACAATTATATATTAATTCTTGTTAGAAAGATTCATCACAAAGAGTGAGTCTCACCCCATAAGGTGTATAGGGAGTGTGCATGATGAGATAGCTAAAGATTTCCAGAAGGCAAATGATAATGAGGCAACAAAACAAACAGAAAACACTGGGAATAAGTAAACCCAATGTAGTCAATCCCAAAGAAAAAGCACACTTTGAGGAAAAGAACTTCATGACCAGCATAGGAGAAAAATATAAGTTATCTTGTCAAATAAGCAGCATAAAATAGGGGATGAGCAAAAAATCATAATAATGAATTTGATGAAAGAAAGTTCAGAGACTGTATGATGAAGAACAACATATGGCAAAACAAAAGAAAGGCAGCCAAGACTATTGCAAGGAAAACAAACAAATCCCCAAAGCAGAGTCAAGTAAATGTGCCCAGCAGGAGACAAGGAGAGTGCAGTATGAAGGGGACTTCAGTTAAGCTTAGTGGAATTGCTGTAGTTTGTACTTGGCTCTTTTGAGCTGATTTTGAAAAGGATGGATTATTGTGTTAGAATTAATGAGGGAATCCCTTGAAATTTGTGTGGAAATGTGTCAATAGGAATCCAAATACAATTATTAACTTGCTTAAGTGGCTTGAATATTTTAGCATAAACACAAAGATATCTGTGTGCAAGTGCCCTAAATCTGAGATAGGACAATTTCTCCTTCTAATGAAAGTTCAATTAAAGATGGAAAGAAGCTTTGTTCCTTTGTCTTTCTTAGGAGAAACACATTTTTAAAAATTGAATCAACTAGAATAGTGGCAAATCTAGACATTTTACTAACCATGGCATATTCATTATAAGTAAAGTTGATGTAACCTTTTTAATATGACCCAATTACTGCAAATTTGGTTATTTTAGAAATGAGGATACAGACTCTGATAAGTATTTTATGGAATAGTGGTACTTGAAAATATAAAGATACAATTACAATCTCTTTAATAAGTAATATTCAAAAACAATTGCCTATATGTAAACAGCACCAGCATGATAGAAAGTAAAAAAGATATAAGGAAGAACGACTCAGTCATTTCTGAGATTAAGTTACTATCTCTTAAGAATTCATGAAATCAGTAGGAAAATATTAAAGTTACTTACAACCCATCGTTACACTGGCAGAAAAACGTATGATCATCTGATATTTATTATAAGTACAATAATTTAAAATAAATTCTTGTTCTACCTTATGAGTTAGATTGAAACAGGCAAAATTCATGCAATAGAAACATAAATAGGCTGTTCAAATTCCTCTGCTTTCAATTAGTTTGGGGCTGTTAATTTCCAAAAGAATAACAGTTTTTTTTTAATTGTAAATTTATTTTAGGAACATGAAGATGCTTGTGTACATTTTCTATTATTGTATATGCACAAAAATGGGATTACTAGGTCATATGGTCAGGAAGATCCTCTGGAGAAGAGAATGGAAACCCACTCCATTATTCTTGCCTGGAGAATTCTATGAACAAAGGAGCCTGGTGTGCTACAGTCCATGGAGATGCAGAGTTGGACTCTTTCACTTTCATTTTCATGCTATTTCATTTTTCTGTCTTTCATACTGGTCTCCATAGTGATTATATCAATTTACATTTCCACTGATAGTGTAGGAGTATTCCCTTCTCTCCATAACTTCCCCAGTGTTTATTGTTTGTAGATTTTTTGATAATGGTCATTCTGACCACTGTGAGGTGATATTTCATTTTAGTTTCAATTTGCATTTTTCTCTTAATTATTGATGTTGAGCATCTTTTCATGTCCTTTTTGGCCATCTGTATGTCTTCTTTGGACAAATGTCTATTTTAGATCTCCCACCTATTTTTTTTACTGGATTATTTGGTATTGAGCTGTATGAGCTCTTTGTATGTCTGGTGACTAATCTCTAGTCTATTGCTTCATTTGCAAATTCTCCCATTCTGAAGTTGACTTTTTTTTTGTTTAATCATTTTGTTTGTTTGTTTTGAAAAAGCTTTTAACTTTGATTACATTCTATTTACTTATATTTGTTTTTATTTTCACTACTCTAAGAGATGGATCTAAAAAGATAATGCTGTGATTCATGGGGTCGCAAAGAGTTGGACACGACTGAGCAACTGAACTGAACTGACTGAACTGATATGGAATTTATGGTGACAATGATCCTATAAGCAAGACAGCAAAAGAGACACAGATATAAAGAAGAGACTTTTGGACTCTGTGGGAGAAGGTAAGGGTGGGATGATTTGAGAGAATAGCATTGAAACATGTATATTACCATATGTGAAAGAGATGACCAGTGCTCTGGGACAACCCAGAGGGATGGGGTGGAGATGGAGGGGGGGGTTCAGGATTGGGGGGGTGCACATGTGCAGCCATGGCTGATTCATGTTGATGTATGGCAAAAACCACCACAACAAAGTAATTATCTTCCAATTAAATAAATAAAATTTTTAAAAAGAAAAAAAAAAAAAAGATAATGCTGCAGTTTATGCCAAAGAGTGTTCTCCTTATGCTTTCGTTTAAGAGTCATATAGAGTCCAGCCTTAAATTCAGGTTTTTGATCCATTTTGAATTTATTTTTTGTGTGTGTTTGGTATTAGGGACTGTTCCAACTTCATTGTTTTAAATGTAGCTGTTCAGTTTTCCCAGCATCACTTATAGAATATACTCTTTTCTCCACTGTATATTCTTGCCTCATTGTCATAGAATAGGTGACCATAGGTGTGTGAGTTTACATCCAGATTTTCTATCCTGTCCCATTAATCTTTATTTCTATTTTTTAACCAGTACTATACTGTTTTGGTTACTGTAGCTTTGTAGTATAGTTTAAAGTCTGGGAGCCTGATTCTTTCAGCTATTTTTTTTTCTTTTTCAAGATTGCTTTAGCTATACAGGGTCTTTTGTGTTTCCATTAAAAATGGTAAAATTTTATTTATTTTCTGTGAAAAATTCCATTGGCAATTTGATAGGGATTGTATTGAATCTATAAATAGCTCTGGGTAGTATAGTCATTTCAAAGTATTGATTCTTCCAATCAAATAACATGGTATATCTTTCAATCTCTGTGCATCGTTTTTTATTTCTTTCATCAGTATATTATACTTTTCTGAGTACATATCATTTGACTCCATAGTTATCCTAGTTATTCTTAGGTATTTTTGTTGTTGCAGTGGTAAATGGCATTGTTTCCTAAATCTCATTTTCTGATCTTTTGCTGTTAGTGTATTGGAATGAAAGAGATTTCTGTATATTAATTTTGTACCCTGCATGCAACTTTACCAAATAAATTTATGAGCTCCAGTCACTTTCTGGTAGCATCTTTAGGATTTTCTATGTATATTATTATATCATATGCAAATAATGACAGCTTTACTTCTTTTCCAATTTGGATTTCTGTTATTTCTTTTTTCTTCTCTGAGTGTCATGGCTAGGACTTCCAAAACTACGCTGAATAATAGTGGTGAGAGTGGACACCCTTGTTTTGTTCTTGACTTAGAGGAAATATTTTCATTTCTTCACCATTGATGATGATGTTTGCTGTGGATTTGTTGAATATGGCCTTTATTGCATTGAAGGAGTTACCCTTTATGTCCATTTGTAGAGGTTTTATCGTAAATGGGTATCAAATTTTGTTGAAAGCTTTTTCTGCATCTATTGAGATGATCATGTGATTTCTATTCTTCATTTTGTTAATATGGTGTATCACATTGACTGGTTTGTATATATTGAAGAATCTTTGCATTCCTGGGATAAATTCTACTTGATCAGGGTGTATGATCCTTTCAATACGTTGTTGGATTCTGTTTGCTAGTATTTTATTGAGGATTTTAACATCTGTATTTATCAGTGATATTGGCCTGTAAGTTTATTTTTTGCAATATATTTGTCTAATTTTAGAATCAGGGTGATGGTTGCCTCATAGAATGAGCTTGGAGGTGTTCTTCCATCTGCAATTTTTTGGAAGAGTTTGAGAAAGATAGGTTTTAGCTCTTCTCTAACCTTTTAAATTATAAGATTATCTCAGAATAGAAACTCTTTCATAAGCATTTATTAGGTCATTTATATCGTTGATTTTATTTTCTGTTGCAGACTTTAAAAAAGAAAACAACAGTTTCTTCATCATCTGAATTCTAATGTACTATTTTTTCAGATAGATTAGAACAACCAGCTTTTTAACAAATTCTTAAGTGAAGCTGAGATTAACCTAAGAGTGACAAATCTGTATCCACTGAAGTCCTGACCATAAGGAACATAAGCTCCACTCACCAGCTTTTTCCACAGGATTCCATAGAGTGCTTACAAAGGCAGGAGCAATGAAAGGTGGGCCTGATAGAGACACTTTCAGTGGTGTTGTAAGGCTTGCTAAGACTTGAGAATAGAACTGGTGTAATTATACTGGTCCATCTTTGTTCTAGACCCCTCATGAATAAAAGATAAGTGTAAAACTTACTTGTTCCCCAAACTCTTCTCTGATAAGAACCAAAGAAAATTCCTACTATAAAAAGAGCAAGCAGCATTCCTTTGCCCCAAATTAGACCCTTCTCTCAAATAAGGTGAAGATCAACTACCACTCAAGGGAATAAAGAAAATCTACTCGCATCCCCAGTCGCTGACCCAATACCATGTGAATGTTAGCTGGCACCCTTCCATAAGTGGTGGCGATACTAAGAAAAGCCATATAATAGTAAAGGACCAAAGACATAAAATCTATTCAGGGTCAATGATTGATTGAATCATTGACTTGAATCAATTGTAGTGATTCAAAACAAAATTATACTGTTTCTATAGGATGACTTAGAAATAATGATCACAAGAACCCACTGATATAAACCAGAGTTACACTGTTGTAGGATGAAGGACAAAAAATTCACACGTACCTTAGACCCTGTCCTGGATTACAGGCAGAGGTTGGGGCATCAATACTTAGGAAGATTCATTTCTGGAGGTGCAAGGTCACAGAGCCAAACTATGACAGACTAGAAAAAGAGAGTCAAGAAATCCTTAATCTTCATCATAAGTCTGGCACCAATAAAATGGAAACTTATCCAACATATATGTATTAATATCTGGATAATGAAGGTAAAACAATGAAGTAAAGGGAAAAAATGAACAGATATTAACTGTGGATTTTCAAAATTAATGAAAAATACCAAACCACAGATCTAAGAAATACAAANCTGTTATTTAAAAGTCAAAATTATTTTCTGTTGGTTTTATTTAGTTTGGAAATGTGTAAAATCCTTGGATCACATGTTTATTTGTTTGTTTTCCCTGAAGATGTGTAAAAAGTGTTGCACTAACTTCTAGCATTGAAAATTGCTCTGGAGAAGGCTAGGACCAGCTATAATTCTTTTAAGCTTTTGTAAATCACATATTATTTCTGCTTTGCAGAACAAGACACATTAAAAGGTAATTTTTGAAGTCAATTAACTTTACAACATACCAGATGGGATTAATTCTTCAGGATCCTCATACATTCAATCTTCTTTATTATGAGAAAGTCTTTCTAGTTTTTGTTTGTTTTAATTTATCTCCATTTTCTTGCTATGCTTATCTTTCAATATGTTTTCTTTAGTTACTCCAATTATACAAAGATAGACTACTGGAATCTCTGATTATCCTGAAACTATCCTGTGAGCATGCATATTGGGTGGCGATATTGGTAAGGAACCCATCTCCTGATACAGAAGACATAAAAGACATGAGTTTGATCCCTGGGTTGGGAATATCCCATGAAGAAGGACATGGCAACCCACTCCAGTATTCTTGCCCAGAGATTCTGATGGACAGAGGAGGTTGGTGGGCTACAGTCCATAGCGTCGCACAGAGTTAGACATGGCCAAAGCAACTTAGCACTCACAAGTTCATATTACAGAAACTCACTTTTATTTTAAATAATTATTGTTCAGATCTTTTTCACTACAAGTCAAATCTAATGCTGAATGATCAATTTTGTTCCCTCTTTTATTCATGTAGCATAGTTGTTTAGAACATGAGCTATTTCATTTTTGTAAATGTTCATCTTAACTGACATATTTTACATGAGAATCACTTTGAAAGAAAATATTTAAGGAATTTGCAAAGGACTGCTTCAGGTCACATGTGAGGGTAACAGACAGGAAGGCCAGAGGTCCCCAAGAGGCAGGAGGAAATAAACTGCAAGTGGCAGACGTTTTTGTTTTTGTTTTTCCTTCTCTACACAAAATTAAAGGAGGCTTCTTGACAACACCTCGTTCTGCCTTGAGCTAATCAGTGCATTTTTCTTATGGAAATATTTTTCTTAAGCTATGTTAATGAAAATGTGTATTTGCTTTGGAATTCACCTTTCTTCAAAGATTCCATCTAAGACTTTTTTTTTTTCCCTCAGATCTTGGGCTGGTTATGGCTCAACAAACCGGTATTCATGTCAACTGTTCTATGGCCAGAGATGACACACCTCAGGTCATTCTATCTCAAAAATGCATATTGTGGAAGAGGGGCCTGGTGAAACTCCCTCAGCCTTGAGGTATCTCTCTTATCTGATTAATAGCTTCCTAACAGACATAAAACACCTTGCTAAAAACTAGCAAGGGAGCATTCTTTTTACCCCCTTCTGATGTCTATATCAGAAGCTTTCTCTATCTCTCCTATACTTTAATTCTGTTACACAAAAAGCTCCAGTCATCAAGACTGGTCTCTGGCCCCAGATCAAAATCCTCTCCTCCAGAGTGTACGAATCCTGGCATACCACAGAGCTCTCAGCAGCAACCTTCCACAGGGAAGTATTCTGTGCATATGATTAGTCTAAACCTCAAACCTGAAAACTGGGAAAACAAAACCACAACTTTATCTTCATAAGTAAAATATTATAATTCACTCTACCACAAAAGTCAGAAGGTTTCGTTGGGCATGGTGATTTATGATTCACTCTTAGTCTTGTGCTTCATCGCTCAGGGGTGTCTGGCTCTTTGTGAACCTATGGACTGTGGCCTGACAGGTTCCTCTGTCCATGGGAATTCTCCGGGTAAGAATACTGAAGCTGGTTTCCATGCCCTCCTCCAAGGGATCTTCCAAACCCAGGGATCAAACCCAGATATCCTGCATTGCAGGCACATTCTTTATCGTCTGAGCCACACTTAGTCTTGCATTGTCTTATTCTGGGTATCAGAGCCAGGTTCATTCCTGTTACCTGTATATGCATCTTTTCTTCATTGTTGCAAACAAGGGATCTAGGAAGGGCACTATAAACTGACATCTTCACTGTGAAAAAGTGTGTGTTTTTTTAGTCTCTGCCCAAGATTTTCAGTCACAGTACTGTTCAACCTGGTTACCACTTTACTTCCTTAGAGCATAGTTATTTTTTTAATTATGAGGTTTTGCATTTAGCTATACCTATATTTCAACAAAAATTAACTTATTTGCATATTTATATTTTTTGAATTGCAACCAAGAACAAAAGGGATGTGGTTATTTTTGCAGATTTTTTTTTAAACAATATTCATTTAGTTTAATTAGAGGCTAATTACTTTACAATACTGTGGTGATTTTTGACTTACATCAACACAATTCAGCCATGAGCGTACATGTGTCCCCAGATCCTGACCTCCTACCTCCTTCCTCACGCCATCCCTCTAGGTTGTCCAGGGTACCAGCTTTAAGTGCTCTGCTTCTTACATCAAACTAGCACTGGTCATCTATTTTACATATGTTAATATGTTTTTCTGGAACTCTCTTGCTTTTTCGATGATCCAACATATGTTGGCAATTTCACCTCTGGTTCCTCTGGCTTTTCAAAATCCAGCTTGAACATCTGCAAGTATATGGTTCACCTACTATTGAAGCTGGGCTTGGAGAATTTTGAGCATTATTTTGCTAGCATGTGTGATGAGTGCATTTGTGTGGTAGTTGGAACAATCTTTGACATTGCTTTTCTTTGGGATTGAAATGAAAACTGACCTTTTCCAGTCCTGTGACCACTGCTGAGTCTTCCAGATTTGCTGGCATACTGAGTGCAGAACTTTCACAGCATCATCTTTTACGACTTTAAATAGCTTAGCTGGAATTCCATCACCTCCACTAGCTTTGTTCATATTGATGCTTCCTAAGGCCCACCACACTTCACATTCAAAGATGTCTGGCTCTAGATGAGTGATCACACCATCATGATTATCTGGGTCATGTATAGTTCTGCGTATTCTTGCCATCTCTTCTTAATATCTTCTGCTTCTGTTAGGTTCATACCATTTTTGTTCTTTATTGTGCCCATCACTGCATGAAATGTTCCCTTAGTAGCTCTACTTTTCTGGAAGAGATCTCTAGTCTTTCCCATTCTATTATTTTCCTCTGTTCCTTTGCACTGATCACTAAGGAAGGCTTTCTTATCTCTCCTTGCTATTTTTTGGAACTCCACATTCAAATGGGTATATCTTTCCTTTTTCCCTTTGCCTTTAGCTTCTCTTCATTTCTCAGCTCTTCGTAAGACTTCCTCAGGCAAATATTTGTCTTTTTACATTTTTTTTTCCTAGGAGATGGTCTTGATCCCTGCCTCCTGTACAATATCATGAACCTCCATTCATAGTTCTTTAGGCAATCTGTCTATCAGATCTAATCCCTTGACTCTATTTGTCACTTCCACTGTAAAATCGAAAGAGATTTCATTTAGTTCATACCTGAATGGTCTAGTGGTTTTCCCTAGTTTCTTCAATTTCAGTCAGAATTTTGCAATAAGGGGTTCATGATCTGAACCACGGTCACCTCCTGGTCTTGTTTTTGCTGACTTTATAGGACTTCTCCATCTTTGGCTGAAAAGATTATAATCAATCTGATTTCAGTATTGACCATCTGATGATGTCCATGTGTAGAGTCTTCCCTTCTGTTGTTGGAAGACGGTGTTTCCTATGACCAATGCATTCTCTTCTCAACACTTTGTTAGCTTTTGACCTGCTTCATTTTGTACTCCCAAGCCAAATTTGCCTGTTACTCCAGGTATCTCTCGACTTCCTACTTGCTTTCTTGTCCCCTGTAATGAAAAAAACATCTATTTTGGGTATAGTTCCAGAAGGTCTTATAGGTCTTCATAGAATTGTTCAACTTAGTTTCTTCAGCATTACTGGTTGGGGAAGACTCTTGGATTACTGTGATATTCAATGTTTTGCTTTGGAAATGAAAAGAGATCATACTGTCGTTTTTGAGATAAAATTGCCAACATCTATTGGATCACAGAAAAAGCAAAAAGAGTTAGAAAACATATACTTCTGCTTTATTAACTGTACTAAAACCTTTGACTGTGTGGATCACAACAAACTGTATAAAATACTTAATGAGATGGGAATACCTGACCATCTGACCTGCCCCCTAAGAAACCTGTATGCAGGTCAAGAAGAAACAGAACCGGAAATGGAACACTGGCCTGGGTCCAAATTGGGAAAGGAACAAATCAAAGCTTTTGTCACCTTGCTTATTTAACTTATATGCAGATTACAACATGTGAGCTGCCAGACTGGATGAAACACATTCTAAAATCAAGATTTCCTGGAAAAATATAAATAACTTCAGATATGCAAATGACACTGCCTTTATGGCAGAAAGTGAAGAAGAACTGAAGAGCCCCTTAATGAAAGTGAAAGAGGAGAGTAAAAAATGGCTTAAAACTCAACATTCAGAAAATTAATATCATGGCATCCAGTCCCATCACTTCATGGCAAATAGATGGGAAAACAATGGAAACAGTGACAGAATTAATTTTCTTGGGCTGCAAAGTCACTGCACATGGTGACTGCAGACATGAAATTAAAAGATGCTTGCTTCTTGGTAGAAAAGCTATGAACAACTTAGACAACATATTAAAAAGAAGAGACATTGCTTTGGCAACAAAAGCCCACCTAGTTAAAGCTGTGGTTTTTCCAGTAGTCATGTACAGATGTAAGAGTTGGAACATAAAGAAAGCTGCGTGCTGAAGAATTGATGCTTTTGAATTGTAGTGTTGGAGAAAACCCCTAAGAGTCTCTTGGACTGCAAGGGGATGCAAGCAGTCAATCATATAAGAAATTGGTCCTGAATATTCATTGAAAGCACTGATACTGAAGCTGATACTCCAATACCTAGCCACCTGATGTGAAAAACTGACTCACTTGAAATAACTCTGATGCTGGGAATTATTGAAGGTGGGAGGAGAAGAGGGCAACAGAGGATGAAATAGTTAGATGGCATCACTGACTCAATGAACATGAGTTTGAGTAAACTCTAGCAGTTGGTGATGGACAGATAAGCTTGGTGTGATGCAGTCCATGTAGTCACAAAGAGTCAGAATGACTGAATGACAGAAATGAACTGAACTGAATAAACGTGTTTCAATGTTATTCTCTGAAATCGTTCCACCCTCGCCTTCTTCTACATAGTCCTGAAGTCTGTTCTTTACATCTGTGTCTTCTCCTTTCTGTTTGCATATAGAGTCAGCCTTACCTTCTTTCTAAATTCCATATTTATGCATTAATATATTGTATTGTTTCTCTTTCTAATTTACTTCACTATGTTAATAAGCTCTAGTTTCATACACCTCATTAGAACTGACTCAAATGCATTCATTTTTATGGCTGAGTAATATTCCATTGTGTATATGTTCCACGACTTCCTTATCCATCTTTTTTGTGTCCATATCCTAGCTATTATAAACAGTGCTGCAAGGAATATTGAGGAACATGTGTCTCTTTCAGTTCTGGTTTCCTTGGTGTGTATGCCTAGCAATGGGATTGCTGGGTCATATGGCAGCTTTAGTTTTCGTTTTTAAGACATCTCCACACTGTTCTCCATAGTGGCTGTACTAGTTTGCATTCCCACCAACAGTGTAAGAGGGTTCCCTTTTCTCCATATCCGCTACAGCATTTATTTCTTTGTATACTTTTTGATGACAGGCATTCTGACCAGCATGAGATGGTACCTCATGGTAACGATTTCCATTTCTCTGATAATGAGTGATGTTGAGCATCTCTTCATGTGTTTGTTAGCTATCTGTACGTCTTTTTTGGAGAAATATCTGTTTAGTTCTTTGGCTGATTTTTTGATTGGGTCATTTATTTTTCTGGTATTGAGCTGCATAAGCTGCTTGAATGCTGCTGCTAAGTCGCTTCAGTCGTGTCCGACCCTGTCCAGTCCCATAGATGGCAGCCTACCAGGCTCCCCCATAGCTGGGTCTCTCCAGGCAAGAACACTGGAGTGAGTTGCCACTTCCTTCTCCAATGTATGAAAGTGAAAAGTGAAAGTGAAGTTGCTCAGCCAACTCTAAGCAACCCCATGGACTACAGCCAACCAGCTTCTCCATCCATGGGATTTTCCAGGCAAGAGTACTGTAGTGGGTTGTTATTACCTTCTCCAAAGTTGCTTGTATATTTTAGAGATTAATTCTCTGTCAGTTGTTTCATTTGCTATTATTTTCTTCCATTCTGAAGGTTGTCTTTTCACCTTGCATATAGTTTCCTTCATTGTGCAAAATATTTTAAGTTTAATCAGGTCCCATATATTTATTTTTGTTTTTATTTCTATTACTCTGGGAGTTGGGCCATGGAGGATCTTGCTGTGATTTATGTCAGAGAGTGTTCAACCTATGTTTCCCAGTAAGAGTTTTATAGTGTCTGGTCTTACAATTAGAGGCCAAAAATGTTCTTTCTTACTTATATTTATAATTTACGTTTTACATTTACAAACTCAAACATTTTGAGTTTATTTTTGTGTATGGTATTAGTAAGTGTTCCAGTTTCATTCTTTTACAGGTGGTTGACCAGTTTTTCCAGCATCAATTGTTAAAAAGATTGTCTTTTCTCCATTATATATTTTTGCCTACTTTGTCAAAGATAAGGTGTCCAGAGGTGCACGGATTTATCTTTGGGCTTTTTATTTTGTTCCACTGATCTATTTTCTGTCTTTGTTCCAGTACCGTACTGTCTTGAGTACTGTAGCTTTGTAGTATAGTCTGAAGTCAGGCAGGTTGGTTCCTCCAGTTCCATTATTCTTTCTCAATATTGCTTTGAGAATCTTGAAAAATCAAGGGTTTTTGTGTTTCCATACAAATTGTGAAATTATTTGTTCTAGTTCTCTGAAAAATACTCTTGGTAGCTTGACAGGGATTGTATTGAGTCTTTAGATTGCTTTAGGTAGTATACCCATTTTCATTATATTTATTCTTCCAATCCATGAATATGGTATATTTATCCACCTATTTGTGTCATCTTTGATTCCTTTCATCAGTGGTTTCTAGTTTTCTATGTGTGGGTCTTTTGTTTCTTTAGGTAAATTTTATTCCTAAGTATTTCATTCTTTTCATTGCAGTGGTGAGTGGGAATGTATCCTTAATTTCAATTTCTGTTTTCTCATTGTTAATATATAGGAATGCATGGGATTTCTGTGTATTTGTTTTATATCCTCCAACTTTACTATATTCATTGATTAGCTCTAGTAATTTTCTGGTGGTATCTTTAGGGTTTTCTATATAGAGGATCATGTCATCTGCAAACAGTAAGAGTTTTACTTCTTTTCTGATCTGGATTCCTTTTCTTTCTTTTTCTTCTCTGATTGCTTTGGGTAGGACTTTCAAAGATGTTGAATAGTAGTGCTGAGAGTGGGCACCCTGGTCTTGTTTCTGATTTTAGAGGAAATGCTTTCAATATTGTGCCATTGAGAAGAATGTTTGCTGTGGTTTTGTCATATATGGCTTTTATTATGTTGAGGTAAATTCCTTCTATGCCTGCTTTCAGGATTTTTTTTTTTTTTTTCATAAATGGCTGTTGAATTTTGTCAATGGATTTCTCTGCACCGCTTGAGATGATCATGTCATTTTTATCTTTCTATTTGTTAATATGGTACATTACACTGATTGCTTTGTGATTATTGAAGAACCCTTTCATCCATGGGATAAAGACCACTTGATCATGATGTATGATATTTAATATGTTGTTTGATTCTGTTTGCTAGATTTTTGTTGAGAATTTGTACATCTATGTTTATCAGTGACATTGTCATGTAGTTTTCTTTTTTTTGTGACATCTTTGTCTGCTTTTATTATTAGACTGATGGTGGCCTCATAGAATGAGTTTGGGAGTTTTCCTTCCTCTTCAATTTTCTGAAAGAGTTTGAACAGGATGGGTGTTAGCTCTTCTCTAAATGTTTGATAGAATTCACCTGTGAAGCCATCTGGTCCTGGGCTTTTGTTCATTGGAAGATTTTTATTAGAACTTTGATTTCCTTGCTTGTGATGGGTCTAAAATTTTTTTATTTTTAATTTCTTCTTGGTTTAGTTTTGGATGGTTATACTTTTCTAAGAATTTGTCCATTTTTTCCAAGTTGTCCATTTTATTGTCATATAATTTCTGATAGCAGTATCTAATGATCTTTTGTATTTCTGTGTTCTCTGTTGTAATTTCTCCATTTTCACTTTTAATTTTATTGATCTGATTCTTCTCCTTATTTTTCGTGATGAGTCTGGCTAATGAGTTGTCTATTTCATTTATCTGCTCAAAGAACCAGCTTTTAGTTTTGTTGATTTTTGCTATAGTTCATTTCTTTTTCAGTTATTTTTGCTCTGATTTTTATGATTTATTTCCTTCTACTAACTTTGGGGTTCTTTTTTTCTTCTTTTTCTAGTTGCTTTAGGTGTAAAGTTAGGTTATTTATTTAATATTTGTCTTATTCCTTGAACTCGACTTGTATTGCTATAAACCTCTGTCTTAGCATTGCTTTTACTGGATCCCACAGGTTTTAGGTTGTCATGTTTTCATTTTCATTTATATCTATGCATATTTTGATTTCCATTTTGATTTCTTCCATGATCTGTTGGCTATTCAGGAGTGCATTGTTTAAGCCTCCTGCCTCTGGTTTTTGTTCCTTCTCTTTCAGTAGCCTTGACTTTTATCTTCTAAGCTGGAGAGAGATAAACCTAGACGATAAAACCCCTAGGTTATTGGTGGAGCTATTCTCCACAGACAGGAACATCCAGAGAGACTCACATAGTTATATAGAGAAGAGAAGAGGGTGGAGGGAGATAGAGATGATCAGGAGGAGAAAAGGGGGTGTCAAAAGGGGAGGGAGTAATCTAGCCAGTAGTCAAATCTCTAAGTGCTCTGCACATCCCAACACTCAGAGTGATTCACAGAATTATGTAAAGAAGAGAAAGGGAGAGAGGTGACAGAGGTAACTTGGAGGAGAAAACGGAGCATCAAAAGAGCAGAGAGTAACCAAGCTGGTAATCAGATCTCTCCTTTTGAAGAGACTGGGCTGCCTTTCTAGCAGCCTGGTGTCTTCCACTAGCATTCAGAAGTTTTGTGGACATTGCTCAATGTTGAAATGACCTTTGGATGAATTTGTCAGGGAGAGTTTTCTCCTTGTCCTATTCCTTCACCATCTTGAGATCCTCCCCTGTTCAGTCTTGATCAAAATTAAAAACTGAAAACTGCTTCTAGATTTACCAGATTTCAACAAAGATTAAGATCTTAAAAGGTTTTAAGAAAGATCATAGTAAGCCAAACTGCATTCATTGTACACTCGTGGTGAATTCATGTCAATGTTTGGCAAAACCAATACAGTAATGTAAAGTAAACTAAAGTTAAAATAAAAATTTTAAAAGTAAAAAAAAAAAAAAAAGAAAATTA
>SJYQ01019747.1:16416-31590 GCA_006410935.1 Redunca redunca
GTGTAGTCTTTTATTTACTTTTTAGTAGGGAGCACTTTAAACTTTTAATATGTTTTATGTGTAACTCTTAGTCAAAGATTCCCATTTTATGTATTAGATTGTGTCATGTGCATTTTTAAAGTTATTATTATTATTATTATTTTTTACAATCCAGGATAATAGTCATTGAAACTCTATCTATGATCTATTGATATCTAGCTATCATCTGTAACTTTCTATATTCTAACTATACAAAAATATATTTCCTTCAGCTTCAAAACAGCATTTTGAATTATAAAGGTGAATTCCCAATTAAAAATGTGTTATAAAATACAAATACAATTAATAGATATGGGTTTTATATAATAATATAAATAATAAAATTAGTCATTTTAGTATTTATGTAGCATTTATACTTAGCATAGTTATATTTTGTTGTAGTTTAGTCACTAAGTCATGTCCAATACTTTTGCAACCCCATGTACTGTGGCCTGGCTCCTCTGTCCATGGGATTTCCCAGGCAAGAATATTGGAATGGGTTGCCATTTCTTTCTCCAGGGGATCTTCCTGACCCAGGGATCAAATCCACGTTTCCTGCTTTGGTGGGCAGATTCTTTAACACTGAGCCTCCAGGGAAGCCCTAGATTTATTATATATATGTATGTGTATATGTGTGTGTATATATATATACATATTTCAGAAAACTATAAGAAGAAATGTTAAAGAATTGCTAAGAATTTTATTATTGAAAAGCATAAAGCAGAAATAATACTGGTGACTAAATGGACTCAATCAAAATTTATAATATAGAGTGTATTGTAGTAGTCATATTTATATTTGTCTTTTTATACTTTAAATATCTATTGGCATAGTATATGTTATATGAAGATTTCTTTATTCATTCATTCATCCAAAGACACTTAAATTGCTTCCATATCTTGGTTTTTGTAAATAATTCTGTAATAAACATGAGAGAGCATATACCTTTTTAGTTTAAGTTTTTCCTTTTTTTCTTTTTCAGATAAATACCCAGAAGTAGAATAGCTAGATAATATGATAGGTCTACTTTGAAATTTCTTAAGAACTTTCATGCTGTTTTTCATAGTGCCTGCACTCATTTATATTACCACCAACAGTCCACAAGATTCCCACTTCCATTCTCCTGAAAACTTGCAGTATCTCCCTCACACATGCTGTTTCTGTATTTTTGATGACAGCTGTTCTAACAAGTATAAAGTAATATTTTGTTGTGGTTATGTTTTGCATTTACCTGATGATTAACAACATAGCATTTTTCCATATACCTGTTGATCTGTACATCATCGAAAAATGTCCATTGATATCCACTGTTCATGATTAAATTGTATTGATTTTGGGTTTTGGTGTTTTGGTAGTATTTTAGTTTTGTTTAGCTTTTTTTATTTCTTTCGAATTGTTCTGTATATATTTTGGATATTAACCCCTTATCAGAAATACATTTTGAAAATATTTTCTCCCTTTCAGGAGGTTGCCTTACCATTTGTTCCTGTGTTTTGCAGAAGCTTCACAGCTTGATATAAGCCCACTCATTTATTTTTGCTATTGTTTCTTGTGTCATATTAAAGAAAAAACAATTGCCAAGACTAATGTCAATCAATTTCCCACCTAGGTTTTCTTCTAAGAGTTTTATAGTTTCAGGTCTTATATTTAAGTCTTTAATCCATTTTGAATTAATGTTTGTGTATGGCATAAGATAGTGGTTCAGATTCATTGTTTCGCCTGTAGTTATCCAACATTCTCACACAATTTATTCAAGAGATTATCCTTTCTCCATTTTGTATTCTTGGCTCTTTTGTAATCAATTAATTATTCATATATGGTGGCTTATTTCTAGCCTGTTTGTTTTTATCCACTGATCTATGTGTCTGCTTTTATACCAATGCCATTCTTTTTAAATTACAGTAACTTTGTAATATAGTTTGATGTCATGGAGTATGATGCCTCCAGCTTCAAGAATACTTAAACTTTGGGGATGTATTTTGATTCCATACACATTTTAGGTTTGTTTGTTTTATTTCTGTGAAAAATGTCATTGGGGTTTTGATTGAGATTGCATTGACTCTGCATACTGCTTTGATAAGAAAAATATAAGAAAAACAAGCTATTAGTGGACACTTCACTTCACAATTTCTATTTGGAGTTTTCTGAAAGTAACGGTCTAGTTTAAAAGAATATTTGCTTTAAAGCTACCTCCTTTTATATACTGCCTATTCTCAGGAGTAGCTTTGGAGACACTGAAAGAAATTATGTTAAAATATTCCTAACAAGCCCCTTGACAACACTAATGATACCTGCTTGTGAATTTTAAAAACTCTTATTTTAAAAAAAGCTTTTTGGAAAATAATAGTGCTCTAAAATGTTATATTAAAAAAACCTTCATATAACATCAGATGATACCTATTTATAATTTAAAAATCTTGGAAAGTCAACCAGTTCTCAAAAGATACTCAGGATTTTCTGTTTTCCTATAATGTGATTATTTCCTTTAGTGTTGTGTTTAGTTTCCCAGTCATGTCCAACTCTTTGCGACCCCATGGACTACAGCCTGCCAGGCTTCACTGTCTATGGGGATTCTCTAGGCAAGAATACTGAAGTGGGTTGCCGTTCCCTCCTCCAGGGGATCTTCCCAACCTAGGGATCGAACCCAGGTCTCCCTCATTGCAGGCAGATTCTTTACCTTCTGAACCACCAAGGAAGCCCAAGAATACTTGAGTGGGTAGCCTATCCCTTCTCCAGGGGATCTTCCTGACCCAGGATTTGAACTGGGATCTCCTGCATTGCAGATGGATATTTTACCAGCTAAGCTACCAGGGAAGCTCTTTCCTTTAGTATCCATTGTCAAATACTCCTGGCCAGAGACTTTCCTAATATTTATACCAACAAAGGTAAAGTTGGAAACTTTCTAACTATAATATAAAACCATAGGTCACCTCTGTAAAAAATAAAGACTCGAAGTCAGTAAAATATGATCTTTCAGTACCCACTAGATCAATGACACCCCACTCCAATACTCTTGCCTGGAAAACCCCATGGATGGAGGAGCCTGGTAGGCTACAGTCTATGGGGTCGCTAAGAGTCAGACATGACTGAGAGACTTCACTTTCATGCATTGGAGAAGGAAATGGCTACCCACTCCAATTTTCTTGCTTTGAGAATCCCAGGGACGGGGGAGCCTGGTGGGCTGCCGTCTATGGGGTCGCACAGAGTCGGACACGACTGAAGTGACTTAGCAGCAGCAGCAGCAGCAGCAGCAGCAGATCAACAAACATAGGTGTTTTTTAGTCTCAGAAAACACTAAAACAATTCGGTAGATAATCAATAGATGACTTTAGAGACTTCTAAGGGGATTCTGGAAATGCGAAAAGTCATAAAGTGTATATGGTGAAAACCACCTGGCTGCTCAATTTTCCATACTCTAGAAATATCTCAAATGTTAATAAGCCATTCCTTGATGACTGGCTAAGGTGGTAACATTAAAGTTTTCCTCTATTGATGCATTGCTAGAGGCTAACCCGCTCTGGGACAGAAATTTGGATGTAGCTGAATCAGCTGGAATTTTAGATGAAGTGTTTACTTGTATATGATTTCCTAAACTTGATCATATGTCCAAAACTTCATGATTTGGTTTTCAAAACACCAACATTGTAACAAAGGCAACATTAATCAAAATGCTAATAATTTTTTACCTAGTGTAATTATCATTAAATTTGTTGTTGTTGTTGCCAAGTTGCTAAATCATGTCAAAGTCTTTGTGACCCCATGGACTACTGCACACCAGGCTCCTCTGTCCATGAGATTTCCCAGGCAAGAATACTGGAGTGGATTTCTTTTTCCTTCTCCAAGAGAGCTTTCTGATTCAGGGTTATTTTTTAATCTAGTCCAAGTCATGATTGTATAGATAGAGTGTTTGGCCAAGTCTACATAGCTGGAATGAAAATCTGGCTCATGAACTGTACAAGATAGTTACTTTACAACCAGACCAGAGCACCCCTATGATTGTCTCTGGGGTTACCTGGAAGTCACCTAAAGACTTGTCTGTGGTAAAGATGAGATGAGGTAGATAGCAATTTTTAATGTATGTTTTAAGTTGAAACTCTTCTGGCAGAACCCAGGACCACTGCCTAGCACTGTGTAGATGAATGACTGACATGGAAGCCTGGCTTCCCTATTAAATTCATGGCTTATTGAAACAAACAAAAATCCCTAAAAGTTTCTACTGGAACTCTCCTAAAATGAAGATCTACCTACCTGTCTTGATAGATCATAATCCAGAGGTAAAGCATATCCAGTGAAACTTAGAAAGGACCTGGCAGCTGCACTTAGAGGTTTCTTGAGACCAAAGTACTTCCCTGCATTTTATTTCTCTGACTTTATCCTTTACCTTTTTGGGAATGTTTATTATTTGTTAAATCCTGTGAGTCCTTTCAGTTATCTGTGCAACCCTTGCATTAACTAACTGGTTAAGGTAAATCGTTCNTAGCAAATTTTATCCTGCAGTTTAAGTCATAAATTCATATAAATTATCTCAGGTTTATAAAAATCATAATAATACCAGGACACATGTGTAAAACTTTTTCACATTTATAGTAAGTCATGTTTTACCATCAAAAAGATCTGTAAGAATTGAGGCAAATTTTTTCCTTGCTATATGTTAAGTGAAAGAGGTTAGTTCTCTTTTTATTTTCATCAGTTTCCTAACAAGTCAAAATATACACATAGAGTCGGAGAAAAAAAATTCAATCCAAGCCCTCTGTGATGCTGAATTATAGCAACTTGAAAAGTAGAGAAATTTCCAGTTTTCTGAAAAATAGAATTTGGGTGAATTTCCTAAAGTTTCAGAGCAATTTCCCAAACTAAGAATTTCCATATGCATCTTATGCAATGGATATTCTCTGATAGCAGTTTGTAATCAAAATTTCAGAGATTTTAGTAGGCAATGACTGAGAGTGTCAGGCTGCGTCAGCACAGGAGCAGCTGAGAGGAGCGACCCCATGGCTGAGGTCAGGGCAGTGGCCGAGAGGAACGACCCCACGTCCAAGCTCAGGGGCGGCGGCTGAGACGAGCTACTCCACGTCCGAGGTCAGGGTGGCAGCCAAGAGGAGCGACCCAACGCCCAAGGTCGGGGCGGTGGCCGAGAGGAGCTACCACACGTCTGAGTTCAGAGGAGGCAGCCGAGAGGAGAAACACCATGTCCAAGGAGTGGTGGCTGCATGGGCGCAGGAGGGCCAAAAGGAGCTACTCCACATTCAAGGTCAGGAGGGGTGGCCATGATGAGATACCCCTCATCCAAGGTAAGGAGCAGAGCTGTGCTTTGCTGGAGCAGCCATGAAGAGATACGCCATGTCCAAGGTAAGAGAAAACCAAGTAAGATGGTAGGTGTTGCGAGAGGACATCAGAGGGCAGACACACTGAAACCATAATCACAGAAAACTACCCAGTCTGATCACATGGACCACAGCCTTGTCTAACTCAATGAAATTAAGCCATGCCATGTGGGGCCACTTGAGATGGATGGGTCATGGTAGAGAGGTCTGACAGAATGTGATCAACAGGACAGGGAATGGCAAAACACTTCAGTATTCTTGCCTTGAGAACTCCATGAACACTATGAAAAGGCAAAATGATAGGATACTGAAAGGGGAACTCCCCGGGTTGGTAGGTTCCCAATAAGCTACTGAAGATCAGTGGAGAAATAAGTCCAGAGAGAATGAAGGGATGGAGCCAAAGCAAAAACAATACCTATTGTGGCTGCAACTGGTAATAGAAGCAAGGTCCAATGCTGTAAAGAGTAATATTGCATACGAACCTGGAATGTCAGGTCCATGAATCAAGGCAAATTGGAAGTGGTCAAACAGCAGAAGGCAAGAGTGAACGTCGACATTCTAGGAATCAGCGAACTAAAATGAATTGGAATGGGTAAATTTAACTCAGATGACCATTATATCTACTACTGCAGGCAGGAATCCCTCAGAAGAAATGGAGTAGCCATCAAGGTCAACAAAAGAGTCTGAAATGCAGTACTTGGATGCAATCTCAAAAGTGACAGAACGATCTTTGTTTATTTCCAAGGCAATCCATTCAATATCATGGTAATCTAAGTCTATGCCCCAACCAGTAACACTGAAGAAGCCAAAGTTGAATGGTACTATGAAGACCTACAAGACCTTTTAGAACTAACACCCAAAAAAGTGTCCTTTTCACTATACGGGACTGGAATGCAAAGCAAGAAGTGAAGAAACACCTGGAGTAACGAGCAAATTTGGCCTTGGAGTACAGAATGGATCAGGGCAAAGGCTAATAGAGTTTTGCCAAGAGAAATCTCTGGTCAAAGCAAACACCTTCTTCCAACAACACAAGAGGAGACTCTATACATGGACATCACAAGATGGTCAACACTGAAATCAGATTGATTATATTCTTTGCAGCCAAAGATGAAGAAGCTGTATACAGACATCAAAAAGAAGACCAGGAGCTGACTGTGGCTTAGATCATGAACTCCTTATTGCCAAATTCAGACTTAAATTGAAGAAAGTAGGGAAAACCACTAGGCCATTCAGGTATGAGCTAAATCAAATTCCTTATGATTATACAGTGGAAGTGAGAAATAGATTTAAGGGACTAGATCTGATAGACAGAGTGCCTGAAGAACTATGGATAGAGGTTCGGGACATTGTACAGGAGACAGGGACAAAGACCATCCCCATGGAAAACAAATACAAAAAAGGAAAATGGCTGTCTGAAAAGGCATTACAAATAGCTGTGAAAAGAAGAGAAGTGAAAAGCAAAGGAGAAAATGAAAGATATAAGCATTTGAATGCAGAGTTCCAAAGAATAACAAGAAGACATAAGAAAGCCTTGCTAAGTGATCAATGCAAAGAAATAGAAGAAACAACAGAATGGGAAAGACTAGAGATCTCTTCAAGAAAATTAGAGATACCAAAGGAACATTTCATTCAAAGATGGGCTCGATAAAGGAAATAAATGGTATGGACCTAACAGAAGCAGAAGATGTTAAGAAGAGGTGTCAAGAATAAACAGAAGAACTATATAAAAAGATCTTCATGACCCAGATAATCACGATGGTGTTATTGTTATGCCCAGAGTCCGAGTCCCCAAAACTGAGAGAATAAGACGTCCACAGCAATGCAAAAACATAAAGGGGTTTTATTACTAGCCCGAGCTAGGGCTCCCGTCTCATCCAGCACAGTGGAGTCTTGACGAGAGCCCCAAGCTCTGAATTACAGCTGCTTATATACAGGTGGTCTTTTGTCTGAGCAATAGTGTAGTTGGCGTGTGGTGATTGACTCAACGTTGGGTCATCATGGTGATTGACTTAACCTTGATTGACTCAACCCTGGGTCATCGGGGACCTTGGTGGGGCTTCCTACTATTATGACTAATGCTTACAATAACCTGAGGCTTAGGCCTAGTGTGGCCTGTTTAGCCTGTCATGGCTCAGGTCAGGTCCTAACAGTTATCACTGACCTAGAGCCAGACATCCTGAAATGTGAAGTCAAGTGGGCCTTAGAAAGCATCACTACGAACAAAGCTAGTGGAGGTGATGGAATTCCAGTTGAGCTATTTCAAACACTGGAAGGTGATGATGTGAAAGTGCTGCATGCAATGTGCCAACAAATTTGGAAAACTCAGCAGTGGCCACAGGACTGGAAAAGGTCAGGTTTCATTCCAATCCCAAAGAAAGGCAATGCCAAAGAATGCTCAAACTACCACACAATTGCACTCACCTCACATGCTAGCAAAGTAATGCTCAAAATTCTCCAAGCCAAGCTTCAGCAATACATGAACCACAAACTTCCAGATGTTCTAGCTGGTTTTAGAAAAGGCAGAGGAACCAGAGATCAAATTGCCAGCATCCACTGGATCATTGAAAAAGCAAGAGAGTTCCAGAAAAACATCTATTTATGTTTTATTGACTATGCCAAAGCCTTTGACTGTGTGGATCACAATAAACTGTGGAAAATTCTGAAAGAGATGGGAATACCAGACCACCTGACCTAACTAGTGAGAAACCTATATGCAGGTAAGGAAGGAACAGTTAGAATTGGATATGGAACATCAGACTGTTTCCAAATAGGAAAAAGAGTACATCAAGGTTGTAATTTGTCACCCTGATTATTTAACTTATATGCAGAGTACATCATGAGAAATGCTGGGCTGGAAGAAGCACAAGCTGGAATCAAGATTGCCGGGAGAAATATCTATCACCTTAGATATGCAGATGACACCACCCTCATGGCAGAAAGTGAAGAGGAGCTAAAAAGCCTCTTGATGAAAGTGAAAGAGGAGAGTGAAAAAGTTGGCTTAAAGCTCAACATTCAGAAAAAAAGATCATGGCATCTGGTCTCATCACCTCATGGCAAATCGATAGGGAAACAGTGGAAACAGTCAGACTTATTTTGGGGGGGGGGGCTCCAAAATCGCTTCAGATGGTGATTGCAGTCATGAAATTAAAAGACACTTACTCCTTGGAAGGAAAGTTATGACCAACCTAGATAGCATATTGAAAAGCAAAGATATTACTTTGCCGACTAAGGTCCATCTAGTCAAGGCTATGGTTTTTCCAGTGGTCATGTATGGATGTGAGAGTTGGACTGTGAAAAAAGCTGAACGCTGAAAAATTGATAGTTTTGAACTGTGGTGTTGGAGAAGACTCTTGAGAGTCCCTTGGACTGCAAAGATATCCAACCAGTCCCATCCTAAAGGAGATCAGTCCTGGGAAGGACTGATGCTGAGGCTGAAACTCCAATACTTTGGCCACCTCATGCGAAGAGTTGACTCCTTCGAAAAGACCCTGATGCTGGGAGGGATTGGGGGCAGGAGAAGAAGGGGATGACAGAGGATGAGGTGGCTGGATGGCATCACCGACTCGATGCACATGGTTTTGAGTGAACTCCAGGAGTTGGTGATGGACAGGCAGGCCTGGAGTGCTGTGATCTATGGGGTCACAAAGAGTCGAACACAACTGAGCAACTGAACTGAATTGAACTGTAACAGCTATTCACTTTAAAAAAATCAAACAATGATTTATTTTCATTTGATGAATACCACAATTTATAACTTGAAATTATAGCTTAAATTAGCTACAAAATTAAGCTTAATTAACTAAAGACAGTAACTTCATGCTAAACATCATATTTGATAATTTAAAGATCCTTTTATTGCATTAGTTTCATTTATGGATCCTGGGTTTTACTTGTGCTGTCAGAACCTGGAACTCATTTTGTTTTCAATATAAAAGTCTGGTTGCTTATTTTCTGTATGTTACAGTGGAACCTGTTTTATTTTTCTATGATATGAAATGATACCCCAGGATAAAATCAAACAAGACACATAATACTAAAAATTAAATTGATTTTTGTCTATTAAGGAAAACTCAAGTACAGGTATGAAAAAATATGTCAGTACCCGTGTTAGGATTCTTAGCTTTTAGTATACTCTATAATACCTGACAGCAGCTTCTAGGAGACACTGGATTGACAGGTTAATTATAGAATATGTAAAACTATATGTACAGATAACAAATCAAACCATTTACCTGGCACTCCACCAGAAAACAGCAGACAATTTTTATTTGAAACTATTTGAGGATACAGATCATATAATGCATGACATTGAAAATTCCCGTAACAAATGCATAGTGAGGCTGCCAGCAAGATTACTGATTCACATTCAAACAAAAATTTATGGGAAGAAAAAAAATAAACCTCTATTTACTTCAAAGTAAATGAATTCTCCTATTAGGATGGACTGTATTATAGTATGCTGCACGATATCCTTCAAGTTGAATGAGATTACCTTCAAGTTTTACCATTATGACACTGATGTCTTGACATAACTTGAAAATTATATTCTATCCTTTATCATTTTGCACCAAAGAGATACATATACTGAGAAGGAATTTCTTGATCTACTGTCTTTGGGCCAAGGAAAATATTTTTTTCATCTAGATATGTACAGAGGAGTTCACCTTGCCTTGGAACCAATCTGAACGTTTAAAAATAGTCATAAGTAACTTCCGTTAGAATAAATCTATCTTGAAATGATAAAACATCCAAAGGACAATTATACCAATACAAGACTCTGATTTTCCTGAAAGCCATGTCTTCCCAGCTATGTTATTAATGTGTCTGGCTAGGCATGACCTTGTTATTTCATGTTATTTTGACTATAAATGAGCCTTAAAGAAGTACAAGACATATTTCACAAGAGTAAGAATTGTTCTGTTCAGCTTAGCCAAAATTATTTCTCCCCACTGTTGTGCCATATGTTCTGTGCAGATTTTCTATTTGGCTACTGCTATCAGCCCTGGAAATAGCCTCATTTCAGTGGTGAAATGATTTCTGTATGAAAGGAGCTTGCAGGGCATTTGGGGAATACACAGGATAAGTGTATCTATATCACACTAAGAAGCTTTTATTAGTGTGAGATTGTGTTCAATCTTTTGACAAATCCACAAACAGGATAAATGAATGCATTCTAATATGGGATCTTTGGAAGAAATATGGCTTGAATATTATTCCTTTATTATATACCTTAATTCTGGATTACTGAATCTGTATTATTTTCACTGGAGAAAAAAATATAATCTCAGCTTTTGGTGTTTGCCTAATCTCCAAAGCTACCAATGATGGCTGTTTATTGAGGACTGGCATTATTCCAGACTCTTTTTAAAGAAATGTACATATATTAATTCACATTTTTCCTGGGCATTTTTATATGATGTCAATGCATTATGATTATATTGAAGAAATTAAGGTTCAGCTAATTTTAATTCAAATATTCAGACAATATTTGAGTGCCAATCGAAGGTGGATTTATTGGAAAGTTAATGAAGATAATGAAATCATGGTTGTTCGCTGATAAGGACCACTTCCAATGCTCTAGATGAAGTCCCACAATTAGATTCATATGTTTCACCTTATTTAATATTAGTAATGTTTTATTATTTTTTATAGATGGTTTCTTAATTTTAACAAATTTCGTTTGTCATAAATTCATATTCAAGCCTGATAATTGTATACAAATTTCTAATCACTTTCCTAGATATGTGAGATAACTCAGTAAACAAAGTTCTTACATTCTAGAATTCCACACTGATTGTGTAGATCACAACAAACTGGAACATTCTTAAAGAGATGAGAATACCAGAACACCTGAACTGTCTTCTGCGATATCCATATGCAGGTCAAGAAGCAACAGTTACAACCAGACATGGAACAACAGACTGGTTCCAAAATAGGAAAGGAGTACATCAAGAATGTATATTGCCACCCTGATTATTTAATTTCTATGTAGAGTACAACATGTGAAATGCTGGCATCAATGAAACACAAGCTGGAATCAAGATTGCCAGGAAAAAATCAATAACCTCAGATATGCAGATGACACCAGCCTTACGACAGAAAGTGAAGAACTAAACACCCTCTTGACGAAAGTGAAAGAGAGTGGAAAAGCTGGCTTAAAACTCCACATTCAAAAAACGAAGACCATGGCATCTGGTCCCATCACTTCTTGGCAAATAGACTGAGAAACAATGGAAACAGTGACAGTCTTTATTTCTTGGGGCTCAAAAATCACTACAGATAGTGACTGCAGCCATGAAATTAAAAGATGCTTGCTCTTTGGAAGAAAAGCTATGACCAAGTGAGACAGCATATTAAAAAGAAGAGACATTGCCAACAAAGGTCCATCTAGTCAAAGTTATGATTTTTCCAGTAGTCATGTATGGATGTGAGAGTTAGACTGTAAAGAAAGCTGAGCGCAGAAGAATTGAACCTTTTGAACTGTAATATTGGAAAAGACTCTTGAAAGTATTGGACTGCAAGGAGATCCAACAAGTCAAGTCTAAAGGAAATCAGTCTTGAGTATTCATTGAAAGGACTGGTGCTGAAGCTGAAATTCCAATAATTTGGCAAATTAATGTGAATAACTCATTGGAAAAGTCCCTAATGCTGGGAAGGGTTGAAAGCAGGAGAAGAAGGGATGACAGAGGATGAGTTGGTTGGATGGCATCACCAACTTGAGTAAGCTCTGGGAGTTGGTGATGGACAGGGAAGCCTGGCATGCTGCTGTCCATGGTATTGCAGAGTCAGTCATTACTGAGCAACTGAACTGAACTGAACATTCTAGAATGGTTAAAGGACAATAGTCCATAATAATAAAAATTAGAAAATGATATGGTATGATAGGTGATAAATGCTACCAAGGGTTTTCCTGCTCACTGAGATTGTAAAGAATCTGCCTGCAATTCAGGAGACCCAGGCTCGATCCCTTGGTCAGGAATATCCCTTGGAGAAGCAAATGACAACCCACTCAAGATTCTTGCCTGGAGAATTCAATGAACAGAGGAGCATCATGATATCACAAAGAGTTGGACATGACTGAGTGACTATCACATCCACTCAAATACTATCAAAAATAAAAAAAATAAGTAAAAATAATAAATCAAAGATTCAGTATTTGGTTAGTAAACTGGAGTAGGGAAGATGAGTGGCTGCAATTAAAATAAAATGTTCTGATGGGTTTATTAAGCAGATGACCTTTGATCAAAGACTATAAGGAAGTCAGAGAACTTGCTATGTGAATGTCTAGTGAAAGCACTTTTCATGCAAAGGGAACATTCAGTACAAACATCATAATGCCTCCCTCAAGCTCACACAGATGGGAAATGAAGGTTATAATACAAACACAGGGGTCTATTTTGAGTTTGTGTTTATGACTTCACTGAACTACAGCATGTCTACAATGACAAACTGATTGAGAACATCAGTTAATAAGTGTTTAGAAAACCTTCAAAACTAAAAAAAAAAAAACAACAAGTGGCATCAAATATAAGCTCTACTCTCAAATAATTGATAATATCATCAAGAAGATATGGATCAAGACATATAGATGTATGATTATGAGAGAGACATAGTCTCATTGTCTAATAATTCCCAATATTGGATCTCAAAGATGATACTGAGCAGTTTGCAGAAGTCATCTTGGAAGAATTGGAGCCAGGCATTAGCTCTGAGGATCTTTGGACAAAAAGAGGTAATAAATTGTGAAATTAACACCTCTGTATTGAGGCTGCCCTCTTTGCCTAGCATTGTATTAAACCTTCTAGAGACATTAAAAATATTTTTATCTCTTATGTATTAAGGAATGCCTGAAGCAAGAAAAATATTTTTAATCTCACTTTACCATGTCAGCAATCCTCAAAATTTGTAGTTGACAAAATTTGCCACAAATATGACTCTGCTGCTGCTAAGTCACTTCAGTCGTGTCCAACTCTGTGCGACCCCATAGACGGCAGCCCACCAGGCTCCCCTGTCCCTGGGATTCTCCAGGCAAGAACACTGGAGTGGGTTGCCATTTCCTTCTCCAACTCATGAAAGAGAAAAGAGAAAGTGAAGTCACTCAGTCGTGTCCGACTCCTAGTGACCCCATGGACTGCAGCCTACCAGGCTCCTCCATCCCTAGGATTTTCCAGGCAAGAGTACTGGAGTGGTCAGTCTAATTTATGTTTAAATGCAAAGGGCATAACTATTGGACCCAAGGAGCTATGCTATTCTATCTGGGCACAAGCTCACTGAAGATGTATATGTGTCTGTGTATGTTTTTGTCAGTTACTATTGCAGTTCTTAGTGCATGGTCCGGCCTTTTGAATTCAGTAATAAAACACACAATACATAAAGCATTACAAATGGATTTTTGCTAAGCATTTTATATGAAAATTATTGAGTTCCTTCTGAGTAATAACCAAAGCATTGGTAATAATGCTTTACTTATTCAAAGCATAATACCTTACTTTCTCAAACTAAAATTATTTTTTATAATTAATCATTAAATCTAGGTATGCAACAAATTCATTTGTGTAAGTAGTAGTAGAATTCAGTCTTTAAAGAATCCCTTATTATACATTTATCAAGAAATGAAACAAGGTTTCTTTCTTTGCTTTATAAAATGAGATGGTCTCCATCTTCGAGTGTCCAATAAAGATCTCCATTTCCTGTAATCTAAATTGTTGTATAGTCCAGTTCTGTAACTCATAGGTAATTTCTGTCTTCCTAGCCACTGGGGAGCATTTAGAAATATATGGAAACAAATTTTGTTATCTCACTGGGAGAGGGGCTACTACTGTATTGCTTAGAGACAGAACGATGCTAAGCATCATACAATGGATCAAACAGTCTCTCATAACAAATAATTATTTGTTATGTTATTGTTATTGACAAAAATGTGTCAGTGCTGAGACTGAATATGACTGTAGTTCCTTTCAACACTGGGTAGGGTTGACCTGTGTCACCAATAGGATATAGTGGAAATGATGATGTGTGACTTAGCCTAAGTCAGAAGATATCATGTTTTCTTTTCTATTGCCTTCTCTGGGGAAAGCTAGTTTCATGCTGTGAAGACACCCACATAGATAAGTCTACATGATGAGGCACAAAGGATTTTTGCAAGCCATGTGAGTGGATGCAGAGCTTTGGATGCAGATCCCCCAGCTCCAGGGAACCCTTCAGACGACTAGCTATCCAGACCACAACTCCTTCTGAGAGCCCGTGAGCCAGAAACAATGAACTGTACTGCTTCTTAAAATTTCAAAATCTCAGACACTGTGTGGTAGTAAATGTTTATTGTTTTTACCTACTAAAGTTTGGGATAATGTGTTAGGGAAACACAGGTAATGAATGAATAAATAAATAAATAAAGTTTTCATATAAGTCTTACGATTCTTAGAGCCAAGTACAGCTGCATATTCCACTGTTAAACTGGATTAGGATTTATCTTCCCCTTTGGGTTTAAGAAGAGATGCTTGTCTTTCTTCCCATCAGCTGCTCAGAGCTACTCAGTTCTTTAAATCATTTCTATCAAAGTGTGTCTCATGACACAGAACAATGGCATCACTTGGGAGCTTATTAGCAATGCAAAATCTCATACAATATTCCAGAGGACTAAATCAGAATTTGGATATTTACAAGATCCCCAGGTTATGCAACATCACTTTCAAATTTGAGTACTGTCTAAAAAGGCTAAAGAAAGGAGTAAAGTAAGAAACTGCACTAGGTTTTGCTATCTATTAGTAGCTTTCTATGTAGAAGTTGAAAAATAGCACAAATGCATGAAGTGCTATAATGACAATAGACTATT
>SJYQ01019747.1:34628-45163 GCA_006410935.1 Redunca redunca
TATATATATATATATATATATATATATAGAGAGAGAGAGAGAGAGAGAGAGAGAGAGAGAACAATATTGGATAGGAACCTGGAATATTAGGTCCATGAATCAAAGAAAATTAGAAGTGGTCGAACAGTAAATGGCAAGAGTGAACATCAACATTCTATAAATCAGCTAATTAAAATGGACTGGAATGGGTGAATTTAACTCAAGAGGCAGGACTCTCTTAGAAGAAATGGAGTAGCCATCATAGTAAACAAAAGAGTCCAAAATGCAGTACTTGGATGCAATCTCAAAAACAACAAAATGATCTTTGTTCTTTTCCAAGGCAAACTATTCAATATCAGGGTAATCCAAGTCTATGCCCCAACCAGTAACGCTGAAAAAACTAAAGTTGAACAGTTCTATGAAGACCTACAAGACCTTTTAGAACTGACACCAAAAAAAGATGTCCTTTTCATTATAGGGGACTAAAATGCAAAAGTAGGAAGTCAAGAAACACCTGAGTAACAGGCAAATTTGGCCTTGGAGTACAGAATGAAGCAGGGTAAAGGCTAATAGAATTTTGCCATGATAAGGCACTGGTCATAGCAAATACCCTCTTCCAATAACACAAGAGAAGACTCTACACATGGACATCACCAGATGGCCAAACTGAAATCAGATGATTATATTCTTTGCAGGCAAAGATGGAAAAGCTCTATACAGTCAGCAAAAACAAGACCAGGAGCTGACTGTGGCTCGGATCATGAACTCCTTATTGCCAGATTCAGACTTAAATTGAAGAAACTGGGGAAAATCAAAAGACTGTTCAGGTATGACCTAAATCAAATTCCTTATCATTATACAGTGGAAATGAGAACTAGATCTAAGGGACTAGATCTGATAGGGTGCCTCATGAACTATGGACAGAGGTTTGTACACTATAGAGGAGAAAGGGATCAAGACAGTCCTCAAGAAAAAGAAATGCAAAAAACACAAAATGGCTGACTGAGGAGGCCTTAGAAATAGCTATGAAAAGAAGAGAAGTGAAAGGAAAGGAGAAAAGATATATCCATTTGAATGCAGAGTTCAAAAAATAGCAAGGAGAGATAAGAAAGCCTTCCTCAGTGATTGGTGCAAAAAATAGAGGAAAACAATAGAATGGGACAGACTAGAGATCCCTTCAAGAAAATTAGAGAGACCAGGGGAACATTTCATGCAAAGATGGGCTCGATAAAGGACAGAAATGGTATGGACCTAACAGAAGCAGTTGATATTAAGAAGAGGGGGCAAGAATACACAGAAGAACTGTACAAAAAAGATCTTCACGACCAAGATAATCACGATGGTGTGATCACTCATCTAGAGCCAGACATCCTGGAATGTGAAGTCAAGTGGGCCTTAGAAAGCATCACTACAAACAAAGNCACGATGGTGTGATCACTCATCTAGAGCCAGACATCCTGGAATGTGAAGTCAAGTGGGTCTTAGAAAGCATCACTACAAACAAAGCTAGTGGAGGTGATAGAATTCCAGGTGAGCTATTTCAAACGCTGGATGATGTTGCTGTGAAACTGCAGCACTCAATATGCCAGCAAATTTGGAAAACCCAGCAGTGGCCACAGGACTGGAAAAGTTCACTTTTCATTCCCATCCTAAAGATAGGCAATGCCAAAGAATGCTGAAGCCATTGCACAATTGCACTCATCTCATATGCTAGTAAAGTAATGCTCAAAATTCTCCAAGCAAGGCTTCAGCCATATGTAAACTGTGAACTTCCAGATGCTCAAGCTGGTTTTAGAAAAAGCAGAGGAACTAGGGATCAAATTGCCAACATTCACTGGATCATTAAAAAAAAAAAAAACAGAGTTCTAGAAAAACATCTATTTATTTTATAGGCAAAATCACAATAAACTATTGAAAATTCTGAAAGAAGTGGCAATTCTGGGCCACCTGACCTGCCTCTTGAGAAACGTGTATGCAGGTCAGGAATCAACAGTTAGAACTAGACATGGAACAGACTGGTTCCAAATAGGAAACGGAGTACCTCAAGGCTGTATATTGTAACCCTGCTTATTTAACATATATGCAGAGTATATCATGAGAAACGCTGGGCTGGGTATAGCACAAGCTGGAATCAAGACTGCTGGGAGAAATATCAATGACCTCAGATATGCAGATGACACCACCCTTATGGCAGAAAGTGAAGAAGAACTAAAGAGTGTCTTGATGAAGTGAAAGAGGAGAGTGAAAACGTTGGCTTAAAGCTCAACATTCAGAAAACGAAGATCCTGCAATCGGGTGGCATCACTTCATGGCAAATAGATGTGGAAACAGTGGCTTGCTTCATTTTGGAGCTCCAAAATCACTGCAGATGGTGATTGCAGCCATGAAATTAAAAGGTGCTTACTCCTTGGAAGGAAAGTTATGACCAACTTAGATAGCATATTCAAAATCAGAGACATTACTTTGCCAACAAAGGTCTTTCTAGTCAAGGCTATGGTTTTTCCAGTGTCACGTACGGATGTGAGAGTTGGACTGTGAAGAATGCTGAACACTGAAAAATTGATGCTTTTGAATTGTGGTATTGAGAAGACTCCTGAGAGTCCATTGGACTGAAAGGAGATCCAACCAGTCCATTCCTAAAGGAGATCAGTCCTAGGTGTTCATTGGAAGGACGGATGTTGAAGCTGGAATTCCAATACTTTGGCCACCTGATGCGAAGAGCTGATTCATTTGAGAAGACTCTGATGCTGGGAAAGACTGAGGGCAGCAGGAGAATGGGACGACAGAGGATAAGATAGTTGGATGGCATCACTGACTCAATGGACATAAGTTTCAGTAGGCTCTGGGAGTTAGTGATGGACAGAGAGGCCTGGTGTGTGGCAGTCCTTGGCATCGCAATGAGTTGGACACGACTGAGCAACCGAAATGAACTGATACCACGTCACTTTTGCCCATTTATGTGTTGCTACACATTTAGGTTTCTTCTGTATCTTCAGTTCAGTTCAGTTCAGATCAGTTACTCAGTCGTGTCCGACTCTGCGACCCCATGAATCACATTACACCAGGCCTCCCTGTCCATCACCAAATCCCGGAGTTCACTCAGATCCATGTCCATTGAATCAGTGATGCCATCCAGCCATCTCATCATCTGTCATCCCCTTCTCCTCCTGCCCGCAATCCCTCCCAGCATCAGAGTCTTTTCCAGTGAGTCAACTCTTCACATGAGGTGGCCAAAGTACTGGAGTTTCAGCTTTAGCATCATTCCTTCCAAACAAATCCCAGGGCTGATCTCCTTCAGAATGGACTGGTTGGATCTCCTTGCAGTCCAAGGGACTCTCAAGAGTCTTCTCCAACACCACAGTTCAAAAGCATCAATTCTTCAACGCTCAGCCTTCTTCACAGTCCAACTCTCACATCCATACATGATCACTGGAAAAAACATAGCCTTGACTAGATGGAACTTAGTCGGCAAAGTAAT
Source organism: Redunca redunca (assembly GCA_006410935.1). Lineage (NCBI taxonomy): Eukaryota > Metazoa > Chordata > Mammalia > Artiodactyla > Bovidae > Redunca > Redunca redunca. Next base: position 38,086 of record SJYQ01019747.1, read on the forward strand.
GTCTCTGCTTTTGAATATGCTGTCTAGGTTGGTCATAACTTTTCTTCCAAGGAGTTGGCGTCTTTTAATTTCATGGCAGCAGTCACGATCTGCAGTGATTTTGGAGCCAAAATAATAAAGTCTGACACTGTTTCCACTGTTTCCCCGTCTATTTCCCATGAAGTGATGGGACCGGAGGCCATGATCTTCGTTTTCTGAATGTTGAGTTTAAGCCAACCTTTTCACTCTCCAATTTCACTTTCATCAAGAGTCGTTTTAGTTCCTCTTCACTTTCTGCCCTAAGGGTCGTGTCATCTGCATATCTGAGATGATTGATATTTCTCCTGACGAGCTTGATTCCAGCTTGTGTTTCTTCCAGCCCAACGTTTCTCATGATGACACTGTATATAAGTTAAATAAGCAAGGTGACAATATACAGCCTTGACATACTCTTTTTCTTATTTGGAATCAGTCTGTTGTTCCATGTCCAGTTCTAACTGTTGCTTCCTGACCTGCATACAGGTTTCTCAAGTGGCAGGTTAGGTGGTCTGGTATTCCCATCTCTTTCAGAATTTTCCACAGTTTATTGTGATCATATTGCAATTAATTCTACTATGAATGCTAAAGTATTTATCTGTTCAAAACTGTCTTTTCATTTTCTTCACCTATGTAAAAATGAGTTGAATCACTGGATCATATAGTAGTGTAATTTTTAGTTTATTGAAGCTATGGCATGCTGTTTTCCATAATGAATGCATCAATCTACGTTCCTACCAACAATGTACCATGCTCTTGTCAATGTTTGTTATTTCGTGTATCTGTTAACTATCCTTAGGTCTTTTCCATATAATGTTATATAAATCCTCTGCCCATTATAAAATGGATATTTTTTTCGTTTATTTGACATTATTTGCACGAGTTCTTTATATACTTTGAATATTGATGCCTTCACTTCAGTTCAGTTCAGTCGCTCAGTCATGTCCGACTCTGCGACCCCATGAATTGCAGCACGCCAGGCCTCCCTGTCCATCACCAAGTCCCGGAGTTCACTCAGACTCACGTCCATCGAGTCCGTGATGTCATCCAGCCATCTCATCCTCGGTCGTCCCCTTCTCCTCTGCCCCCAATCTCTCCCAGCATCAGAGTATTTTCCAATGAGTCAACTGTTCCCATGAGGTGGCCAAAGTACTGGAGCTTCAGCTTTAGCATCATTCCTTCCAAACAAATCCCAGGGTTGATCTCCTTCAGAATGGACTTGTTGGATCTCCTTGCAGTCCAAGGGACTCTCAAGAGTCTTCTCCAACACCACAGTTTAAAAGCATCAGTTCTTCGGCGCTCTGCCTTCTTCACAGTCCAACTCTCAAACGCATACATGACCACAGGAAAAACCAGAGCCTTGACTAGACGGACCTTAGTCGGCAAAGTAATGTCTTTGCTTTTGAATATACTATCTAGGTTGGTCATAACTTCTCTTCCAAGGAGTTGGCGTCTTTTAATTTTATGGCTGCAATCACCATCTGCAGTGATTTTGGAGCCTCCCAAAAATAAAGTCTGACACTGTTTCCAATGTTTGCCCATCTATTTCCCATGAAGTGATGGGACCGGATGCCATGATCTTTGTTTTCTGAATGTTGAACTTTAAGCCAACTTTTTCACTCTCCTCTTTCACTTTCATCAAGAGGCTTTTTAGCTCCACTTCACTTTCTGCCATAAGGGTGGTGTCATCTGCATATCTGAGGTAACTGATATTTCTCCCCACAATCCTGATTCCAGCTTGTGTTTCTTCCAGCCCAGCGTTTCTCATGATGTACTCTGCATAGAAGTTAAATAAGCAGGGTGACAATATACAGCCTTGACGTACTCCTTTTCCTATTTGGAACCAGTCTGTTGTTCCATGTCCAGTTCTAACTGTTGCTTCCTGACCTGCATACAGATTTCTCAAGAGGCAGGTCAGAGAGGTATTCCCATCTCTTTCACAATTTTCCACAGTTTATTGTGCTCCACACAGTCAAAGGCTTTGGGATAGTCAATAAAGCAGAAACAGATGTTTTTCTGGAACTCTCTTGCTTTTTCCATGATCCAGTGGATATTGGCAATTTTATCTCTGGTTCCTCTGCCTTTTCTAAATCCAGCTTGAACATCTGGAANAGTTCACAGTTCACATATTGCTGAAGCCTGGCTTGGAGAATTTTGAGCATTACTCTACTAGCATGTGAGATGAGTGTAATTCTACGGTAGTTTGAGCATTCTTTATCATTGCCTTTCTTTGAAATTGGAATGAAAACTGACCTTTTCCAGTCCTGTGGCCACTGTTGAGTTTTCCAAACTTGCTGGCATATTGAGTCCAGCACTTTCACATCATCATCTTTCAGGATTTGAAAGAGCTCAACTGGAATTCCATAACCCCCACTAGCTTTGTTCGTAGTGATGCTTTCTAAGGCCCACTTGACTTCACATTCCAGGATGTCTGGCTCTAGGTTAGTGATCACATCATCATGATTATCTGGGTCGTGAAGATCTTTTTTGTACAGGTCTTCTGTGTATTCTTGCCACCTCTTCTTAATATCTTCTGCTTCTGTTAGGTCCATACCACTCCTGTCCTTTATCGAGCCCATCTTTGCATGAAATTTTCCCTTGGTATCTCTAATTTTCTGGAAGAGATCTCTAGTCTTCCCATTCTGTCCTTTTCCTCTATTTCTTTGCATTGATCGCTGAAGAAGGCTTTCTTATCTCTTCTTGCTATTCTCTGGAACTCTGCATTCAGATGCTTCTGTCTTTCATTTTTTCCTTTGCTTTTCGCCTCTCTTCTTTTCACAGCTATTTGTAAGGCCTCCCCAGATAGCCATTTTGCTTTTTTGCATTTCTTTTCCATGGGGATGGCCTTGATCCCTGTCTCCTGTACAATGTCACGAACCTCAGTCCATAGTTCTGCATGCACTCTATCTATCAGATGTAGGCCCTTAAATCTATTTCTCACTTCCACTGTATAATTATAAGGGATTTGATTTAGGTCATACCTGAATGGTCTAGCAGTTTTCCCTACTTTCTTCAATTTAAGTCTGAATTTGGCAATAAGAAGTTCATGATCTGAGCCACAGTCAGCTCCTGGTCTTGTTTTTGTTGACTGTATAGGGCTTCTCCATCTTTGGCTGCAAAGAATATAATCAATCTGATTTTGGTGTTGACCATCTGGTTGATGTCCATGTGTAGAGTCTTCTCTTGTGTTGTTGGAAGAGGGTGATTGCTATGACCATTTTCTTGGCAAACTCTATTAGTCTTTGCCCTGCTTCATTCCACATTCCAAGGCCAAATTTGCTTGTTACTCCAGGTGTTTCTTGACTTCTTGCTTTTGCATTCCAGTCCCCTATAATGAAAAGGACATCTTTTTTGGGTGTTAGTTCTAAAAGGTCTTGTAGGTCTTCATAAAACTGTTCAACTTCAGTTTCTTCAGTGTTACTGGTTGGGGCATAGACTTGGATTACCGTAATATTGAATGGTTTGCCTTGGAGACGAAGAGAGATCATTCTGTCGTTTTTGAGATTGCATCCAACTACTGCATTTTGGACCCTTCTGTTGACCATGATGGCTACTCCATTTCTTCTGAGGGATTCCTGCCTGCAGTAGTAGATATAATGGTCATCTGAGTTAAATTCACCCATTCCAGTCCATTTTAGTGTGCTGATTCCTAGAATGTCGACATTCACCCTTGCCATCTCTTGTTTGACCACTTCCAATTTGCCTTGATTCATGGACCTGACATTCCAGGTTCCTATGCAATATTGCTCTGTACAGCATCAGATCTTGCGTCTATCACCAGTCACGTCCACAGCTAGGTATTGTTTTTGCTTTGGCTCCATCCCTTTATTCTTTCTGGAGTTATTTTTCCACTGATCTCCAGTAGCATATTGGGCATCTAATGGCCTGGGGAGTTCCTCTTTCGCTATCCTATCATTTTGCCTTTTCATACTGTTCATGGGGTTCTCAAGGCAAGAATACTGAAGTGGTTTGCCATTCCCTTCTCCAGTGGACCACATTCTGTCAGACCTCTCCACCATGACCCGCCCGTCCTGGGTTGCCCTGTGGGCATGGCTTGGTTTCATTGAGTAGACGAGGCTGTGGCTCTAGTGTGATTAGATTGACTAGTTTTCTGTGAGTATGGTTTCAGTGTTTCTGCCCTCTGATGCCCTCTTGCAACACCTACCATTTACTTGGGTGTCTCTTACCTTGGCTGTGGGGTATCTCTTCATAGCTGTTCCAGCAAAGCACAGCCGCTGCTCCTTACATTGGACGAGGGGTATCCTCTTACCAGGGCTGTTCCTGACCTTCAACGTGGGATAACTCCTCTAGGCCCTCATGTCCCTGCGCAGCCACCGCTCTTCGGGTTGCCCCTCCCGGCCGCCAGCTCTGGCTCTGGCCTCGGGCATGGGTGGCTCCTCCCAGCTGCTGCCCCTCGTCTCAGGCTAGAGTGGCTCCTCAGGGTCACTGCCCCTGACCTCGGACGTGGGCTGTGTCCTCCCAGAGGCCGCCCTGACCTCGGACCTGGGTTGTCTCCTCCTGGCCGCCACTGACCTCGGACACAGTGTAGCTCCTCTTTCGGCCGTTCCTGTGCCGTTGCAGCCTGGCACTCTAAGCCGCTGCCCCTGATCTCAAATGTGGGGTAGCTCCTCTCAGCCGGGCCAGCTCTCCACAGCCGCCTGTGCTTAGTGCCCCCCTATAAGTCATATGTTTTGCAGGTATTGTCTTATATTCAGTAAGTTGTCTGGTCATCTATGGGTTTTTTTGCTATTCAGAGCTTTTAAATTTGTGCAGTTTTGCTTGTTTCCTTTGTCTGAGAGGACAGTTTATACTCGTGGTGAATTCATGTCAATGTTTAGCAAAACCAATACAGTAATGTAAAGTAAACTAAAGTTAAAATAAAAATTAAAAAAAAAAGAAAAAAATCTAGATCTTATATCAGTATTCTTCATATGTTTTTTTCTAGAAGTTTTATGGTTTAAATTCTTATGTTCAGGACTTTAATCCATTTTGACTTCATTTCTGTGTATTTAGGAAGAAGTGTTCTATTTTCATTATTTTATATGTGGCTCTTTAGCTTTCTAGTAGCACTTATTGAAGAGATTGTGTTTTCCCCATTGTATATTCTTAGCTCCATTGTCATAGATTAATTGTCCACAGGCCATTTGGCTTCTTTGTGGGATCTCTATTGCATTCCATGATCTATGTGCCTGGTTTTTGTTTGTTGGTGTGTGTGTGTATGTGTGTGTGTGCACGTGCCAGTACCGTACTGTTTTATTTACCTTAGTTTTATAAAATGGCTGACATCAGGGAGCCTAATATCTCTGACTCTGTTCTTTTTTCTCAAGATTGCTTTGGCTATTCAGAGTCTTTGTGGTTAACTTTACCTTTTAGGATTTTCTGTTCAGGTTCTATGAAAAATACCATGGTTATTTTGATAAGGATTGCATTAAAATCTGTAGATTGCTTTGAGTAGTGTGAACATTTTAATAATACTAATTATTTCTATAAACACAGGACATCTTTCCATTTTTCGACATTATCATCAATTTCCTTCATCAGTGTTCTATAGTTTTCAGAGTATAAATCTTTATCCTCCTTGATTAAGTTTATTCCTAGTTACTGTTTTTTCTTTTTGATGTGATTTTAAATGGGATTGTTTTCTTATTTATCTTTTTAGTATTTCATTATGCACTTGGATAAAGGCTGGTTGAATTCCAGACATTCAGGCAGCAGCTTTTGAAGTATTCATATAAGCCACCTTCAAGGAAAGATTGGGAGGTGAGTGTTTCCTCTCTTCCCTCTGCACTGATCGCTTGGGGATAGCCACAAGTAGTCTTTATGTTCCATTTAAAAACCATTTCTTTGTTTGCTATGGTCTTGTGGGTTTCATGGCAAAAGTCCCATTATTTTTTAGAACTAGTACTTTTGGGGCCCTTCCCTCAGGTGGAGTCTTAAGTGTTGGGGTGCTAGATGACAATAAAAATCTTTCACTCCTCAGGCAGAAGGCTGGAATATGAATGCCTTCCAAATTAAATGTTTCTGTTCCAGACATGGGGGGTGGTCTTTATGGTAAGAGGATGTCTCAGGCTTTCTTCCCCTTGATATACTTATTATCTCATTAGCCTGAGGTGTAGGAGTCACTTAGCTGGTTGCTGAATTTCTTTCAGGGGATTACTCTATTTATAGCTGTAGATTTAATGTGTCTTTGGAAGGGAGTGAGTTTGTTAACCTCCTACATCACTATTTTGTACTGGGACACTACTGTTAGGTAGGTAGAATAGGGAAACAGTCCAAAATGGCAGTAGCTAAAAAACAAGGAAGGTCCGAGGACCAGAGTGAAGACTTCAGGTAGAACAAACAGCACTCCTGGCTAAGCCCAATTTGCATAGGGCAGGCCAGGTGGAAGAAAACATAAAAAGGAGCAGCCAAAGCGCACTCTCTCTCTCTCTTCTTTCCCATGTGCATGTGCTCTCTCTCTCTCTTCTTCTCCCACATGTGTGCACTCTTTCTTTCTCTCTTTCCCTCTCCCATGTGCTCCTCCACTCTCTTCCCTTCAAGTCTTTGGGTTGGCATACCCTCACACTTCAAGGATGGATTCTCCTGCTATCTTCTAAATAAAATAGAACTGTAACACTGATTTGCATAAGAGCTGTAACACAGTTTGTCCAAGACCTGAGAGCTGTGACGCACCAAGGGCTTTATGTCCGTCGCTCCAAATCTTTGTTGTGACGAGACAAAGAACCAGGGAACATACACTCGAATGACATCTGTTAACTTTTTACTCTCTTTTTCTGACATCTTTTGAAATATTTAAACAGTTTTTTCATGTTTGATGTTAGTTTGCATGTTTGTTTATTTTTTTTTAACCATATAAACACATGTGATGTTTTCAGTGCTTCTTCTGAGTATTGCTATATGGATGCTTCACATTTCTTAGTCTACATAGAAACCTACCATCATTTTGATGCTTATCCTCCTTCTCTATGTGACAGCTGTCTACATATTAAATCTTTATCTATTAGGTATCCCATTAGATAATTTTAAATTGTTCTTTCAATTTTCTTACCTGTATTAAAGAGGA
>SJYQ01019748.1:0-33356 GCA_006410935.1 Redunca redunca
GTCTGGTCATCAGACATGGGTGATGTCTGGGTGGTGTCCCACTCCAGGTATGCCCTCGCCTATTCTCCTGGGCCCCCCACCCACCATGTTCCTATGTCTTTCAGACACACACCATAATCCCTAACCGCGGGTGATCATCTGAACTTCCAAAGGGGAACCCCGTCTCTTGCACAAACCCCTAAGTCTTGGGGTGCCTTCATTCTTCCATCCGGAAAGCATCTCCAGCCCCAGTCCTTCCTTTTTCTCCCTGAGGAGCGGGAAGGAGACGAGCCCTAGGGGGTGGGAGGGGGCGCCGTTGACTCTTTTCCTGTCATTGGCCATTTGCTGCCTGCTTCACCAGGCGTGTTTGGAGCATGTTTGCATAAAGTGGATGCAGGCTGCAATTCCGTGATGAATTCTATGAATACTAATCCGCTACTACCCTTGACCTTGGGGTCACCGAAAGATCAAAACCAAACCATTTAATATTTTCCTTTTGCAGATCAATAGAAGCATAAATTCCCCCTCAATGACAAGTATAATTTCAAACAGATCTATAGAAAGCATGCGTGCATTTCCAGCCGCAGACACTCGCTGCCTGCCTGGCCTTTTGGGGAGCAGACAGGAGTTTCTTGCCTTTTCTACCATTGAATTTCTTTTTGCCTTTTTTTATGGCTCTGAAATGCTATTTTCAGCAGCTGCTGTCATATAAATATCTCTTGTTTTTCTTCTCCTCTTTCCCTCCTGGTGAAAAGGGCAGGGGACCTATTGAAAATTCCGCTTTATCTCTTTCAGTCGGGTTCAAGTACAGGTCGAATAATCGATCCCTCCTCCTTTTCTTTTTTAAGTTTCCTGTCGTTCTTTTTGGCCAGATCAGCATCGGAGAGAAACCAGGAGGTAGTTCTCTTATGCAGATCCGCTCAGAGGTCTCTATTGCTGGGTCTCTGTGTGTGTTTTCGCTCATCCACACAAGCGATCTGCGATTGAGTGGGGGGTGGTGTGAGTGCATAAGTGTGTGTGTGTACCTTTGTGTTCAAACTCTCACCCAGAACTTGAGGAGGGTGGAAACAGAAAATCATCAAAGAGAAAAATTTGAGGGCAGAAGTGGGCATCGTTAACCCGTGCAGCTCCCAGGCAGAATCTGGGCTGGGAAGACTGGGAAAGTCTCCCAGTTGGCTTTTCACACTTGCACCTCACCAAAGCATCTGAGTCTTTTTAAGAATACAACTCCTCCGAGGGGGGAAAGATGCAAATAGAAAAAGGGAGAAACAAAACTAAACAAAACAAAACTGGAGGCGGAGGGGAAAAAAAGCCAAAGAGAAAGGGAATTAAACCATTAATCTGCCCAGATTTTTCCACTTCACAGAGTAATCAGTTCAGAAGTGACTGAAATAAAGTGGAAGCCACGACTGCCACCACCTCCTCCCTTTAGTCCGTGTTTCTTATTTTCAAAAAATCGGGGACCCAGGAAGGAGGCCTCCCTGTCCCCCACAAAGGCCCCTAGTGTCTGCTCCAGAGGGGGACGAAGACCCCAGCTCTTAGCCGCAGCTTCCCAGTGCTGTGATGCCGGGGCGACGGCCACCCTGAGCTGGAGGTGCAAAGCCAAGATGATTTAATTTATAGAAAGGACAAGGATGTCGTGTAGCAGATTTAATCATCGGAGAGTTTAAAAAAAAATAAGGACCGGGCTAATGTCGTAATTTACATTTCAGGATAATAAAGAGAGAAAGACAGCAAAGGAAGGGCCCGTAGCCTGCGAGAGGCAGTGAGGAGGGGAGGCCGACCAGGGGGCCGAGGGAGCCCAATAGATTTGCCTGAAACACCAATAAATTTAAAAACAAACCCAGAAAGCTAAAGACAGCCCCTGGAAAGTGCTGGGAAAATGGACCATCGATTTTAGACTTGATCTGCATTTTGTATTTTAATAATGCTCTCTCTGTCTTTCCTTTTCTCTCTCTCCCTCTCTCCCTCTCTCTCTCTCTCTCTTTTGCAAAATATAAAAGCTGATCTGATAAATATTAATTTGAACCATCATAATGTATTTGAAAATTCCAGCTAAAATGTCACCACATGGAACATTAATGTAATATTTCAAGGCCCTGAGAGCAATACTCATATTGATTGCATTTATTTCACTCTAGGGAGGAGAGATAATTCTTCAATGTGGGACACATCTGGGAGCCAAGGAGGCAGGGGCTGAGGGGAGAAATGCGAAATTATATATGGTCATAAAAAATACAAAACAGAAAATCCTCCCCAAAACTCGCCCATCTCCCGTGGCGTCCCACACCCAAACTTGACTTTGTAATTTCTCAGCATGGCATGTGCCATGGAAGCCCGTGTGCCTCTGGGCACATGGCAAAAGCTTGAGCGTGTGCCTCTGGGGCAGTTGTTGCAGGACTGAGCCGCCTCTCCCTGGGCCCCACTGCGTGGGCCCTGCCTCCAGGCTCCGGAAGTCTTCGGGGCCCAGCTGGGGATGGACAGACAGACAGAGGGGCTGGCCCAGCTGCCCCCCTGCCCCCCCGCCCCGGAGCTGTGGGGTGAAAGTTTGTGAGTGCACAAGAGCTGTGGGGTGCTGGGAAGGGAGAGAGAAAGGAGAGGAGAGAAGGAGAAAGGAGGGGAGGGTGAGAAGCGGGGGCAAGAGGGGAGACAGAGAGACAGGCATGAGTGGAAAAGGAAGGAGGGGAGGGGAGTCAAGGGAGGGCAGAAAGGAGGGGGGAGAGGGAGTGGGGAGGGGAGGGGCAAGAGGGGAAGGGGGGCGCAGGCCGTCTGGAGTCCCAGTTCCTCTCACTGTCATTAAGGATATTGATGTGCTCAGGCGTCAACGAGTCTTTGCACAAGTGAAAGGAAATCCGACGCTGGTGATGACCCCGAGCACACGCCCTCCAAGCCCCCTGCCCGCCTGGAGCGGAGACCTGGGAGGCCTGGNGCCCTTCCGTGCACCACCCTCTCCTAGCCTGAGCCCCCTTTGAGCCCCGTGACCCAGCATCGCCCCCACCCCCCGACCCCTCCCAGCCCCAGCTCCCGCTGCCGCCCGCCGCCTGCCGCCAAGGCTGCGCACCCCCGCCTCCCCTGAGCCGTCACTCGCGGAACTGCCACAATATTGTGAAGGCTCTGCGCTCCCGCTCCTCCGCGCAGCCCGCAGCCCGCGCGGGGAAAGCGAGGGAGGCGGCGGGCGGGCTGCTCGGCGATGAATAATGCATGACCAAGGCGCCCCCTACCGGCGGCCGCGGGCTCCGCGGGGACGCGGGCTCCGCGGGGACATGGCCCTGCCGCGCCCCGGACCTCGCAGGGACCAGGTGGACAGGCCCGGTCTCACTGCCCCGCCCAGGTCCAGGGAGGAAACTTCCCGCCCCTGTCATCCCTCCTAGATCCAGCCGTCAAACCCTTGCCCTTTCCGGGCTACCCTCCCTCCTTCTGTGTGGGGAGCACTGCTTTAGGGGCGTTTGGGGCGGTGGAGGCGGTTGCACAAAGCTGGGACAAGCCTCTAGGGATTCTGATCCTGGGAGTGGGGAGTGGGATGAGGAAGCCCACCTCCCTCTCACCCCACGGCTTCTGTACCAGGATTTGAGCTGAGCGGGCAGTGTGTGGCCTCCAAAAAGGACCAGCTGGAAGGTGGGGGAGAGCAGAGAACTCGGCTTAATCCGCTTAAATTTTAAATTTTTATATAATTAGTACAAATTATTTGGTGACATTTTGGTCTCTATAGCTCATGGTAAATACCTAAATATATAATTATCTGATTAAGTTAATGTTATCAAAAAATTAGTGCCAACATATCACAAGTGTTTCCAAGTTTCTGTAGAACATTTAGAACATTGAGATGCTTTTATTTTTTTTTTAATTTAAAATATGGGAAAGCCCACTATATATGTGTGATCATCTGTCATTTTAGAATAAAATGTCTTCCTGGGAGCCTCCTTTCTGGGAGGAATGTACCTTCTTGGCTGCCTTCAACCAGGAAATGCCAGGTGGCAGAGGGCACGGGTCAAGGTTGATAATCAGATCCCCCCAAGGCCTGGAGTGATCCCCAGTGGCTGTGATCTCAGGTTCCACTGCCAGGATGGCTTGTTCCCCAGGCCCACCGCATCCTAACAGGCAGGTGATGAAAAGGGAGCCAGAGATCTCCCCTTGAGCAAGCAGCGACTTTCTTCCGGTCATGCAGGCCCTGGGGAGCTGGGGCTCTCCTCATTGAGAATAGACTCTACTGACTCTCCCCAGGCTCCCAGTCATTCCTCCTGTAGCCTGATCCACTGCCCAGCCTTAAGGAGGGGCGATCCTTCCAGAGGCGGGAACCTCCAACCTTTGGGAAGGGGCTCCAGCCCATCTCTCGGGCATCTGCTGAAAGACTGGCACGTGTTAGGGTCTCTAGTCCCAGCAATGCCCTGGAAAGGCAGACTGTGAGCCCCATGCTACCAATGAGGAAACTGAGGCTCAGAGAGGTACAGTCATGGGCCCAAGACCACCCAGTTCAGATCTGAACTCAGACTTATACTCTGCAGAGCCTGAGGCGAAAGGCTTGGGGCAGGGAGGAGGAACTCTAGCCCTCTGCCCAGACTGTCCTCTTCTGGCCTGGGCTCCACGCCCTGCTAAGAGGTCAGACTTGAATCCCAAGCTGGATCACAGTGCTCCTGGTGGAATCTTGGGGCAACACTTGGTCTGGATGACTACAAATGGGTTGCAAACTTAAGTGTCCCAGGGACTGGTAGGCATCACCACACATGGGAAATCTATGGTCCCCCATTAGTTTCCCAAATAGCTTTGGCTCTTACAAAAACAACAGTTCACGGCAATGATTGACAACCTATTAGCAACCTTCACCCGGAATCTTGCTCCTTCAAGTGAAGCCCAGGTTCCAGCCCCTGTCTGACTTTGCTTTGCTCTGTTGCCTCACCCAACAAGTCTGACCTCTCTGAGCTTCTGTTTCTTCATCTGTAAACTGGGGATAAAAACAGTACCCATATCACAGGGGGTTGCATGGACCAGGCGAGTGGAGGGATGTGCAGGATTTTGTAGGGCAACCCAGGGTCCTGCCAAGATAATTCTTGTTAGTAAGTTGGGGTCCTCGTTGGTGGCTCTTTCAGTTTGGGTTTCCCCAAAAGCAGACCAGGGATCTGGGTGTGTGCCATTTGAGAGGGATCCCACAGGAGAACAGTGAGGGGGTGGGGAGGTAGGAGGAGGAAGATGTGTCACTGAGCAGCTGCCACAGGGCTTATGAGTCCTGCAGAGACTAGAGCACAGTTCAGGACTGTCCCAAGGTGTGTGTGTTGGTGGGGGTGGGGGCGGGGCACGGTGCAATTTATCCACCAACTCCCATCTGTCATTGGTTGATTGGTTGAATGAGAGTCACAGGAGGCAGAGCTTGCACCTAAAGACCAGAGAGATATCCTTGGGGTGCTGAAGTCAGAGTGATGGTAGCCCTGGGTAGAAGCTGCAGGTGCCTTGGGGGCAGGTGGAAGGACAAAGCCTGGGCCAGTGCCCACCCCTCTTCCCTCCTCTTCAACAGCTGCTCCTGCCGATATCGGTGCCCACTCTGGGCCACACCAGGCTCTGGAGTCAGAGATAGGCCAGATTCAGCTGCAAGCTTGTCAAGGGGGTGGGAGAAAGCCCAGTTTTCCAGAGAATGAATGTTGAGAGAGTCTTCTGGCCTTTCTCGGAGCCCAGAGGCAGAGTATTCAATTTCTGGGGCTGAGCAGGCTTCTTGGAGGAGACACTTTTCTAGCAGAACTTTGAGCCAGAGACTTTCTTCTCTGTCCTGGGGCCTAGAGGGACCTCACCCTCACTGTCCAAAGTTCCTTCCGGCTGTGGTAGCTAATATTGAATTGCTGGGCGGGGCTGGTAGCTCTGCCCCTTCATCATCCTGGACGCCAGGACAGCTGTCCTCCAATCCAGACTTTGTACCACCCTTAGCGCTGCTAGGTGGGGGTGGAGGATCTAGGCAGCAGTCAGCGATGAGAAAGAGCAGTTCTGGGCTTAGGACCTGAGGGACTGTCTGAGGTTAGCCACCAGGAAGTTCCCAAAGCTTCCTGAATGACTGGAGAGCTTGCTTCAAATTTGGATGCGGGTTTCATTCAGACCTCCCGACTCAGTATTCAGGCAAGAATACTTCTGCATTTTCAACCAAGTACCCCAGGGCCTCCCGATGCTACTAGTGGACTTGGGTTGGGGACCCATCTCCTGCTCTGCACTGAGCTTGTGGTTACCTCCCCTGGCCCACCACAGACCTCCTGTGGCCACCATGAGCTCCTGGGAACATCCTTCTCCCATAGCTCCCTGCGTCATCTCTCCTTAATCCTCCCCCCAACCCTGGATCTGCATTGCCAAGGAAAGGGGGTGAGGCAGAGGAGACAGTCTTCCCAGGGACGTCCTCTTTACCTCTGCAAGCTCCACCCCACAGAGACCCGCCATCTCTGTTCCCTGGAGAGCGTGGGGAAGCATGGGGGTTCCTCTGTGACTGAATCTGTGACCTCCCATTCATTCATATGCATGGATCAAATTTTGGAAATACAATTAATTACCTGTTGTTGTGTCTGCTTTAATTATTGTCGTGTTTTCTATGCGCTTAACACAATTTAATAAACAGTCGGGGAAACAAAATCTTCCTGGGGGCCAGGGCTCGGGAGGAGCTGGGCTCTGTCCCCGGCCCTGGGAAGCACTTTCCACCTGTCATTCATGGTCACATCCATTCATTCTTTCATGCATTTGTTCATTCATTCTCCAGTCAGTTTGTCATTGATTCATCTACTCGGTCCGGCATTCATTCAGGTATTCATTTATTCATTCATTCATTCACTTATCTGGTAAATATGCATTAGGGAAGCCACATGACAGGCTCCAGGAGAGGTGCCAGGAAGGTCATGATAAATAAAACGAGAAGGTCCCTGCCTTTTAAGAGCTGACAATCTGGAGGGGTAGACAGACAATAAATACATGCAGAGAATACAAACTGAGCCAGGACGGCCAGGGAGGACTTCTTGGAGGAGGCAACATTTAAACACATTCCCTGTTTTATTCACTTGTTTATTCATCCATTCAAGCAGAGCAGGCTGTATTCCTGGAGAGAGCAAGAGATAGAAGGCCCCATTCTGAGCCAAGACTCAGGGGGAGAGACAACTGGTGGCCAAAGTATTACATAACAGGAAACACGGTGGTGAAGGTAGGAACAGTGGGAGCACTGAAGCTGGAGAGACAGTCAGGGAAGGGTTTTCCTTGGGAGGAGACCTGGAGCAAGTTTCCTAGGACCCGGAGAAGGTGAGTAATCTGAGCCTCCAGGGGATAGGCTCGGGGACCATGCACAGCTCTTCTGACGGGATGGACCGGCAAGTAGCTGTTACAAGTGCTGGGCACAGTAGTGACCTGGAGAGAGGGGAGGAGAAGGGGTCTGGTGACTAAGATCTCTTGGTTCCCAGCCCCCTGCCCCAGGATTGGAATCAAAGGGAACTGGATAAGGTTGGGGTCTTGGTGAAGAAACAGAAGTTTATCAGCCAGAGAAGAACACTCCAAGTGAACCCCGCATATGCACAGACCTACGGGTGGGAGGGAGCTGGCATGCTTAGGGGGAAGCCTGGCTTCATGGCAGAAGGTGGAGCCTTGGACTTCCCTGGTTAAGAATTTGCCTGCCAGTGCAGGGCACATGGGTTCGATTCCTGGCCTGGGAAGTTGCCACATGCCACGGAGCATCTAAGCCTCTGTGCGGCAACTACTGAGCCCACGTGCTCTGGAGCCAGTCCACAACAAGAGAAGCCCACGCATCACAACTAGAGAGTCGCCCCTGCTGGCTGCAACTAGAGAAAGCCCGTGCACAGCAGCAGATCCAGTGCAGCCAAAAACAAATTTAAAAAAAGAAGGTGGAGCTGTAGTCCTAGGCAGTGGGAGACAGGTGGCTGGATCACAGGGGCCTGCAGGGATGGCACCAAGGAGCCCGGGCAAGATCCTGGATGTGACGAGGAGCCCTGGGTGGTCTGAGGCTGGGCGGGCCCTAGTCAGGGCTGAGTATCCATGCTTATTTACAGATGTGTCCAAATGCCTGCTCAGGGCCAGGGATGAGGTGATAAGCAAGATATGTCCTCCACCCAGGCAGACCACTGATTCTAGTGGTAAAAGTCTCACCAGGGTAACCATGTAGATACCCAGGAGCCCAGAAGAGGGGGTTAAGCTTAGGAAAGAAAAATTAAAAGCTAGTAACACCTACTATTTATCAAGTCCTTCCTCCATGCCAGGTGCTTCCATTTGTTATCCCATTAATAATAATAATCGTAGGAGCAGCAGCAGCAGTAATAAGTAATACTTATTTTGTGCCAGCTCCTTTCTGTTCAATGTGCTTTTACCCGTATTAATTATTTTAATCTTCACAACAACCCACGGAGATGGATAGTAGTAACATTATCCCCATTTGATAGATAAGGACATGGAGGCTCAGAAGCTGACTGACTTCTCCCAGGAATAAGCGGCTGAGCCAGGATATGAACTCAGAGCCTTCCGCTTCCCTGGTCCATGTGGGCTTCCTCCTGCCCTACCCTCCTCACCAAGGGATGTGTTGGGGGCTGAGGGGGTGCCAGCATGGCTGGCACTGGATACCCACCCACAAGTCAAGGGCCGCCTCCTCTCCTCAGGCAGCCCCCGGCTGCTGCCTTCTCCTGCTGACTGAGGCTGGTGTTTTATGAACCCAGAACCGCAGCAAGATTCTCCTATTAATTTATTGGTATTGCTAATTAAACATCATATTCGCAAATGTAAATTTCCTAATGGCCTCCCTTCCATTTCCGAAGTTTTCTAAAAGAGCTTTCTTGTTATGGTTGTCAATTGAAGCCAATTAAATCTCCCCGGATGGGTGGGCTGTGGCTGGCTCAGGGGTCATCAAAGGGATCTAGGACCTCTGGACAGGGTCTAGCTGGGGCCCTTGTTGACCACAGAGGGGGACTGGGATCCAGGAATGCTGGAGAAGGAGGCAGAGGAGGCCCAGCCCCAGGCTCTTGGGTGTCAGCTGCCATCTCCCTGACCTCCCCAAGGTGGGGAGGGGCTCTCCTTGGCCCCTGACCCGGTGGCTGGCCTAGGCCTCTAGCTCTTGGCAAGGCTGCATCAGGGAGGCCAGGACTAGGGTGAGGAAGGAGGTGGGTGGTGGAGGGAAGAGAGAAGCTACTGGGAGGCTCCAGGAATAATTAAATGCCTGTGCTTGGAGGAGCCTTAGGGATTTTCCCAGTCAAACCTCTCATTTGAAAAATGGAGAAACCGAGGCACCGAGAAGAAAGTGGCATGCCCAAGGCCACAGAGTCAACAAATGGAGGAGTTGAGACCTAAACAGAAATCTGCCTGTAATCCCTTTGAGAATAGGATGAGCTATGTGCCCTCCCTGCAGAAAAATGTACCCAGGGATTACAAGATTGCAGGGACCTTGTGATGTTCTACACCATGGCAACCCCCATTCAGTCACAGTATAGTGTTTAAAAGCAATGGTGGGCTTCCCTGGTGGCTCACGGGTAAATAATCTGCCTGCTAATGCAGGAGCCATGGGTTCGATCCCTTTGGGGAAGATCCCACATGCCTCAGAGCAGCTAAGCCTGTGTACCACAACTATGGAGCCTGTGCTCTAGAGCCTGGGAACTGCAACTACTGAAGCCCACTCTCCTAGAGCCTGAGCTCTACAACAAGGGAAGCCACATCAATGAGAAACCCGTGCGCACTGCAGCTAGTGAGTAGCCCCCACTCACTGCAACTAGAGAAAAGGCCCGTGCAACAACAAAGATCCAGCCCAGCCAAAAATAAATAAATAAAAGCAATGACTCTTGGATCAGAAGTTACCACTTTCAAATCCCATATCCAGCAAGCTCTTGGCCTCTCTGAACCTCATTCTCTTCATCTGTAAAATGGAACAGCAGTCTCTCCCTCCCAGGGCCACTGGAAAGATTATTTGAAAGCATGTGAATACCCAGTTCTAGAATGGGTCTCGACACATCAGAGCTTAGTGGGGAGAGGACTCTGGCTGTTGCTGGCCTGGGTGCAGGTGGACCCAGGGAGGCCGGCAGAAGGAGAGGCCCCACAGGCCTGATGTTTGGCCTTGTGTTTGGAATGATGGTCACCATTTACGCAGCAGTGCTGAGACATCACATGTGCCATCTCAGTAATTCTCCCAGGTCATAAAGAGGTGCTGTCTTTGCCTCCTTCACAGATGAGGAAACCGAGGCTGGGGAAGTCCAGGACTTGCCTGGCCTGTTGGTCTCTGGGGGAAGGTCTCTCTTCCTCCAGAGTCTGAGTCAGTAACTGCTCTGCCTTTGCTGAGAATGAAGTGGAAGAATTAAGGGTGGATCAGCTGCCAGGACTTAAAGTCCCTGCTCTGCAGTTCCTTTCCTGGGAAGCCACTGAGCCTGTTTCCTGTGCAATCAGGGCCTCAGGACCCCCCAAAATATGTCAGAAATGACGGATAGTCTCTGCAGCCTGATATAAGACCCCGAACTGCGGTCACTACTGCCTAATGTCCCTCCCAACACCCCAAAGCACAGCCTCTGAGGAGACGGGCAGAAACAGGAGCCTGTGGGGGAAACTGAGTCGAAGCGCCAAGGTCTTGGCAAGGACGCGGAGGATGCGGGAGACCCTTGTCTAGCCTTTGTCCCTGGCACCTGGGCAAAGCCAGGGATCGGGGCTGGTGGTGAAGAGGATGAGTGAGGGGCGTCTCCCAGATGCCAGGAACCATCCTCCATGCCCCACTCTCCGCAGCCTGCATGGCTTCTGTGCGTCAGTATCTTTAGGGGACTGGTGAGTAATCTGAGTGTTCTGGTTGCTGCTTGGGAATCTCCATTAGGGAAAGTTTTAAAAATACACTCTATTGTTGTTTATTATTAATGGTAATGACACAGGGAGCGAGGCTGCTCATCAGTTCCCTGTAGTCCCAGGCTTTTAATGTGCTGGGTGGGACAGCCGCTACCTGGTGCCCTGCGTGGAGTGTGAGTGGGTCTCAGTCCACGGGACTGCACCCGGGGTGCACAGACAGTTAAAAAAATTTTATTGTTATAAAATACACAGAACACAAAATTTAACATCGTAACCCTTTTGAAGTGTGCGATTCAGTGGCATCAACTACATTCACAATGTTATGCAGCTGTTTAGCTCCAGAAATTTCTCATCACCCCAAAAGAAACTGCCTACCCGTGAAGCAGTCACTCTCCATTTTCCCATCCCCTGGCAACCACTAATCGGCCTCCTGTCTCTATTTGCTGTTGCTGTTTAGTTGCCAAGTCATGTCCAACTCTTTTGCGACCCCATGGACTGTAGCCCACCAGGCTCCCCTGCCCGTGGGATTTCCCAGGCAAGAATACTGGAGTGGGTTACCATTGCCTCCTCCAGGGAATCTTCTTGGCCCAGGGATCGAATCTTTGTCTCCTGCTTGGCAGGCGGATTCTTTACCACCGAGCCACCTGGGAAGCCCTTCTGTCTCTACGGACTTGCCTTTTCTGTATCCATTAGACACCCACTCCTGTTTCCCCTCCTCCCAGCCCCTGGTAACCACTGATCTACTTCTGTGTCTATGAATTTGTCTCTTCAAGGTTCTGCATATAGATGGAACCACACACCATCTAGCTTTCTGTGTCTGCCTTCTTTTATTTAGCATCATGTTTTCAAGGTTCATTCAGAGTTGTGGCATGTAGTGCAGAGTCGGTATGTATTCAGTCACGCCCAGCTCTTTGCAACCCCATGGACTGTAGCCTGGTAGGGTCCTCTGACCATGGAATTTTCCAGGCAACAATACTGGAGTGGGTCGCAATTTCTATCAGTGCTTCATCCCATGTTACAGCAGTATAATATTCCATTTTGTGGATAGAGTACATTTTGTTTATCCATCACTCATTGATGGATATTTGGGTTGTTGCCACCTTTTAGCCACCATGAATAGTATCCATATTTGAAGCACAGTTTTCTGCATTCTAAGTAGGGAGATGTCTCTATTCTCATGCACAGATGTCCTGACAGCAGATAAAAGGTCAGGTTTTTATACTATATATGAGGATGTCCAGGCTTCAAATGCCCAGCTCAGGGCCTGAAAGATCCCTTTGGTGCTCTCATTAGGTAGATGGGCTCCCATAGGGTCCAGCCTGAGCCCCAGGGAGACTATCAGCAGTTTGAAAGGGTGCAGTTTCCAGCCACAAAAAGGAATGAAATTGGGTCATTTACAGAGATGTGGATAGGCCTAGAGTCTGTCATACAGAGTGAAGTAAGTCAGAAAGAGAAAAACCAATATCACATATTAATGCATATAAATGGAATCTAGCTCTGAAGCTGAAGCTCCAGTACTTTGGCCGCCTGATGCAAAGAGCCAGCTCATTGGAAAAGACCCTGTTGCTGGGAAAGGTTGAAGGCAGAGGAGAAGTGGATGACAGAGGATGAGATGGTTGGGTGGCATCACCAACTCAATGGACGTGAGTTTGAACAAACTCTGGGAGATAGTGAAGGACAAGGAAGTCTGGCATGCTGCCGTCCATGGTGTTGCAGAGTCAGAGATGACTTAGCGACTGAACAACAACATGGAATCTAGAAAAATGGTACAGATTAACTCATTTGCAAGGCGGGAATAGAGATGCAGATGAGGAGAATGGGCATGAGGACACAAGGCGGGGAAGGGGAGGGAGGGATGAGCTGGGAGATTAGAACTGACATGTATACACTACCACATGTAAATATCTAGCTAGTGGGAAGCTGCTGTATATGGCACAGGGAGCTCAGCTCAGGTGCTCTGCGATGACCTAGAGGGGTGGGCTGGTGGGTGAGGGGAGTAGGAGAGAAGTCCAAGAGGGAGGGGATCTATGTGTACTTACAGCTGATCCACTTCTTTGTAGAAAGTGAATGCAACATTGTAAAGCAGTAGAAACTAATGTAACATTGTAAAGCAATTATACTCCAATAAAAGAGGGGTGCAGTTTCCTTGAGGTGGGGAGAAGGGGTGCAGGGGAGTAGCTCTCAGACACACGACTACGGGATGGTGAAAGCTGGATGAGATGACCTTCTGGAGACCCTTGCAGGCTAGCACACAGACAGAAGTCTCTGCCTACTTGGTGGCACCTCAGGGTGCAGAGCAGAGAACACAGATGATCAAAAAGAGACAAGGCCTTGCTGTGGTCCAGTTCAAGTAGCCCCCCCTGGGCATTTTAGCGATGGGGAAACTGAAGACAGAGAAGAGGGGAGACCTCTTGTGTCACCCACAACTTGGCACTTCCTATCATGAGTGCCCTTAAACCACACACTTTAAGGGGACTTCTAATGTCATTTCCATTTTACAGATGGGAACATGAAGGTTCAAGGAAGTGAATCCCTGTCTGAAATGTAGAGAAGGGACAGAAGTTCTCAGGTGTCCCCAAAGGGAACCCAGAAGTTTTCCAGCTAAACCCATGTCACCATGACCAGTGGCAACTGCCCTGGAGGTTGGCACTAGATCAGTCTCTCCCAGGACTCTGAGAACGCCTGCACATTCTGCCCCAGCCCTTAGCCAGGAAATGGACTTCTTAGGAGGTGGCATAAATAACGGCAGGAGCACAGACCTGAGGGCAAATCCCAACTCTACGCCTTGGTAGCTCACTTTATCCCACTGAACCTCAGTGTGCCCATCTGTAAAATGGGGAGTCTTGCTGACCCCCACTGCAGAGGGTTACTCTAAGAGTTAAATGAGTTGATATAGCCCGGAGGCTTGCACAGAGTTTGGCACACAGTGAGTGCTCCAAAAACATAGCCCGAACAAACAAGCCTGTGCTCCCACCAAGCCCTATGTGAGAAGAGCTGGATGGAAGATCATCTGCCAGGAGATCAGGGAGCCTGGTGCTGCCCCCTGGGATTCGTAACTGGGAAGGAGCGGTGCTCATGGTCTCCACGGGATAATCAGAGAGGACACCACCTTAATTCCACCTCCATCAGACCTCTGCCAGAAGACGCGACCCTTTCACCTCATCAATATTCAAGAGCTTAACAAAAAAAGCTATAACTAGGGAAGTCAGAAATAATGGAAAGCAGTATTGATTATTTTATGGTGCGATTAGGGGTAATTACATCTCTCAAATTTTATTTTAATGTTACTTTCTACTAGTTTTAGCCTTTTAAAATTATCCCAAACATCCTCATTTAATGGAACACACATGCCTTCAATTTCAATGTGAAATACTTTTTTTCTGCTAAAGTGTGACCTCAATATATTTGAAAACATAAATTACACCATGTATAAACCATAAAAAATGAATGATGAATTTAATTCTGGTGAAGCGTGAGGGATTGAGGAGGCAGGCGGGCAGAGGTGTTGTTTATCCAGTGCGGAGGGGACAGTCAGAGGCAGGAGGGGACAGTGGGGGGCAGAAGGGATGCCTGACCTTCAGGGGGCACAGGAACAGGGCTCAGCACTCTCTGGGACACAGGCCAGGGTGGGACCGCTTGCCCCAGTGGCCCCCCTCAATCAGGTGAGCTTGTGGTCACTTCTCCTGCCCACTTTGCCTGGGAAATGTGTTTCCAAGACCTTGTAGTTGCATGGTCTGACTTGAGCCTCCCAGTCTAGCTCTGCCCATCATAGACGGTGTGGTGTGGTCACTAATGTGCTGTTGCTCCATTTTATTGGTTCCATTATACAGATGAGCAGACTAAGGCTGAAGGAATTCAACTAAAGTAAATTGGGGAGCAAGTGCTGGGGTTTTGACACTGGCCACAAAGCCAGAATTGGGGGACTCGGCAGCCTGAGAGCTTCCAGATGTCAGAGAAGAGCCTTTAGGAACTGCATCCCTATGGTCCTAAGGGCACTGAGCAGAGTGGTTGAGGACTGATACTTTGGAGTCAGAAAGCCCTGGGTTCAAATCCTGGTCCCCTTGTAGTGGTATGAAGACTCTGTCACTGTAAAACCCTCCTATGCCCAGGGTGTGAGGCTGGGGCTTGAGGGCAGGAGGGTTTGGCCCCAGGGATGGGCTTCCCTGGTGGCTCAGAAGTTAAAGCATCTGCCTACAATGCGGGAAACCTGGGTTCGATCCCTGGTTCAGGAATATCCCCTGGAGAAGGAAATGGCAACCCACTCCAGTACTCTTGCCTGGAGAATCCCATGGACGAAGGAGCCTGGTGGGCTACAGTCCATGGGGTCGCAAAGAGTCGGACACGACAGAGCGACTTCAATTCACATGGGGGTTTTCAAAATGTGGGCAGGGATTTCTCTTATGTCCTCAGGGCTCGCCTCTAAACCTTAGCTCTGGGGTTTCCGACTTCCTGAATATTCCTCATCCCCAGGTGACTGGCAACTCATTATTTGAGGGGAATGACTGCCATCACCACCCCCCATATTGTGAGCCCTCAGAGGGCAGGGACCAGCTCTCTTTGTAGTTGTATCTTCGGCAACATCACATTGTGGGAACTTGAGAAATCTGCCTGAATGAAGTGCTCTGGTCAACTGGGGACCGCGTTGTTAATTTCAATGGTCAGTTTTCAGCCCATCACAGTTTTCAGCACAGTTCACAGGACGCCTCCCTCCTCTCTGGAACACTCTCCTCCCTTGGCTTCCCACCTCCCAGGTGGGTCCTTACCTCCTGCGCGTTTCCTCCTCCCCCTCTTCACCTTGGGTCCATCCTCGGGCTTTCTTTCCCAAAGTCACCCCCAGGGCAGCCCCATCTACAATGTCCATCTAGATTAATGCTGTCCAATAGAAATAGCAGGCAAACTTCTTGGGCAATTTAATATTTGGGGGTACCTACATTTTTTTTAAAGAAAACAGTAAGGTAAATACTGTATTTTATCTAAGCAAATATATCCAAAATTATTTCATTATTATTCCAACTTTTTAAAAAAGCAATAATGAGCTATTGCAGTTTTTTTCCATCAGAAGCCTGTGAAACCCAGTGTGCATTTTACACATATGTGATGTGCTTAGTGGCTCAATCATGTCCAACTCTTTGGGACCCAAGGACTGTAGCCTGCCAGGCTCCTCTGTCCATGGGGATTCTCCAGGCAAGAATACTGGGATGGGTTTCCATGCCCTTCTCCAGGGGATCTTCCCAACCCAGGGATTGAACCCCAGTTTCCCACATTGCAGGCAGATTCTTTACCATCTGAGCCACCAGGGAAGCCCTTTTACGTGTATAGTCCATCTCAATCAGACCAGCTGCATTTCAAGTGCTCAGTAGCCGCATGTGATGCCTGGCCACTGTGTGGAACAGCTAAGGTTTCTACACTGATTGTTTCCAACCCATACCTCCAGCCCAGACCTCATGTTTCAGTGGACACTTACTCATACTCAACACCTTTATTCGGAGGCTGGAGGGCCATCTCAAACTCCAGACTTCCAAAGCTGAGCTCCTATTCTTCCCCACACCAGCTCCACCCACAGCCTTCTTGCCTCTATTAATAGCAGCTCCAGCCTTCCAAGGCTCAGATCAAAATCTTCAAAGTGACCCTTGACTCTTCTTCCCCTGCCAACTCTCCCCACTCATCTGATCTATCAGCAAATCCCATCTGTTCTGTCATCACAATACATTCAGAATCTGAGCACTTCCCACTTCCTCTCCTGCTACCACTGGTCCAAGCCACCAACATCTCTCCCTTAGATAACTCCGGTCACCTCCTCTCTGGTCTTCCTGAGTCCACTCTTGCCTTATCCCTACCAAAGACATGCAACCCAAATCCCAGAGTGATCCAGTAAAAGCATAAGTAAGTAGCTGTCACACCTCATAACCCTTCAGTACCACCCATAGTGAAAGCTCAAGTCCGTAAATCTCAACACACATAACATATCCCTGCCACAGGACATTTGCACTGTCTGTTCCCTTGGCCTAGATGGACTTTCTCATAGATATCTACAAGGTCAATGCTCTCATCTCCTTTGAGTTTTTGCTGAAATATCACCTTTTAATTGAAGTCTTTCTTAATCTTTCTATTTTATTTATTTGGTTGCACTGGGTCTTTGTTGCTTTGAGCGGCCTTTCCACCGTTATGGCGAGTGGAGTGGAGGCTATACTCTGGTTGTGATGTGTAGGCTTCTCATTGCAGTGGCTTCTCTTTTGCAGAGCATGAGCTCTAGGGCACAGGCTCAGTAGTTGTGACTTGAGGGCTTAGTTGCTCCATGACATGCAGAATTTTCCCAGACCAGGAATCGAACCCATGTCCCCTGCATTGGCAAGCAGATTCTTATCCACTGTCCCACCATAAAAGTGAAAGTGTTAGTCATACAGTCATGTCTGACTGTGCAACCCCATGGACTATAGTCCGCCAGGCTCCTCTGTCCATGGAATTCTCCAGGCAAGAATACTGGAGTGGGTAGCCACTCCTTTCTCCAGGGAATCTTCCCAACCCTGGGACTGAATCTGTGTCTCCTGTATTGTAGGTAGAATCTTTACCATCTGAGCCACCGGGGAAGCCCCTTAATCTTCCTATTTTAGATTGCCACTTTCTCCTCATCCCCTACCTCTCCTTTATTCTCTTTTATTTCTAACACATAAATAATTTACCTATTTATTGTATTGACTGACTGCCTCTACCACTGGAATGTCAGCTCTGCAAGGCCAGGAATTTTTGTCCTTTTGTGTGTTTCGTTCACTATTCCTCCCCAGCAGTGTCCACATGTATGGTGCCTAGCCTGTGTTAGGCATCCGTAAATATTTGATGGAGAAATGAATAAACATTCAGTGCCAAGTGGATAGCCATTTGAACCAAGACTATTTATTGAATTCTTTTTTTTTGAAATGTCACCTTTATTATAAACTAAACTTTCATGTAAACATGGAACCATTCCTTTCCATTGATTGATTTATCTAATCTCATTCCAATACTACATTTTTAATTACTATGGCTTTATATTCTGCCAACTGTTAGTGCTATTCACCTTTGAAATTTCTTTTTTAATATGACTACACATTTTCTTTTTTATATGAACTCTACAAGTGGACTGTCACATTCGACAACAATTTATGCCAGGAACTTCATTGAGACTGCATTAGATTTATTAATTCATTTAAGAATTATTTCAATATTGTCATCACATCCAAAATATGTCTCTCCATTTTTTAATATAAAACTACTAGAGGAAAATATTTTCATGTTCTCTGAATAGGAACAACAAGACATGAAACCCAGAAGCCAAAATTTAACATTTCTGTGTCAAAAAGATTATCAGTAGGCTGGGAGAAAGATGATTCATATCCACAATATATAAAAATAGTCCATTAGAAAAATGGACAAGAAATATAAACAGACATTTCACAGTAGATGAAATTTAAATGGCCAATAATCATATATTTTTTTAAGTTCACATTCAGTAATCAGGTAAATGAAAATTAAAACAGCAATGAATTTTCTGTTTTGTTTTTTGCCTGACAAATTGGCAAAAATTAAGGAGATTAATAATATTGAGAGATGGTAAAGATGTAACTACAGAGTACTCTCATACAATGCTGGTAAAGGCATACATGACTCCAAATTTGAGAGAACAATTTGTTAATATCTACTAAAATTTAAAAAAATGTTCACCCAGCAACTCTACTTCTAGGGCTTTCCTTACCAAAAAGACTCACTTGGGTGCACAGAGATGTGTGTGAGGATGTCTATTACCTTGTTTATAATAGAAAACATTTTTGAAAAAGCATAAATGTCCATCAGTCAAAAGATTGGATAAATACTTATAGCACAGTCAAACTATGAAAGCTTGAATAGGTACTTAGAAATAGTGAAAGTGAAGTCATTCAGTCGTGTCTGACTTTTTGTGACCTCAAGTCCCATGGACAGAGAAGCTCACCAGGCTCCTCTGTCCATGGGACTTTCCGGGCAAGAATACTGGAGTGGGTTGCCATTTCCTTCTCCAGGAGATCTTCCCTACCCAGGGACTGAACCCGGGTCTCCCACCTTGTAGGCAGATGCTTTACCATCTGAGTCACCAGGGAAGTGAGGCAAACCTATAAAAATCTATACAGATCACAGAAAGACCTCTGTAGCATACTGTCAAGTACAAAGAAGCAAGTCAGAACAATCAACGTGGTGTGATGCCATTTACATAAAAGATAATTAAGACATCTGAAAAACTGGCAAAAGGCTTGAACAGACACTTCTCCAAAGATATACTAATGTCCGAAAAGCACGGGAAAAAATGCTCAACATCATTAGCCAAGAGGGAAATGCAAATCAAAATCACAATGAGATAACCACTTCACACTCACTAGAAAAGCTATAATCGAAAAGGCAGATGACAGCAAGTGTTGGTGAAGATGTGGAGAAATGAGAGCCTCCATATATTGCTGGTGGGGATATAACTGGGTGCAACCACTTTGGAAAACAATTTGGCAGTTCTTTAAAATGTTAAACATGGAGTTACCATATGACCCAGAAAGTCTACCCTAGGTATATACCCCAGAGAAATGAAAAAAATACAAAAACTTGTATATGAATGTATGTAACAGCATTTTTCACTATGGCCAAGAAAGTAGAAACCCATATGTCCATCAACTGATGAATGGATAAGTAAAATGGTATAGCCATAAAGCAGAATATGATTGGGCAATACAAAGGAAAGAAGTATTGATGCATGCTACAGCAAGAATGAACCTTGAAAACATTATACCTAAGTGAAAACGCTTATTCACAAGAGACCATCTATTGTATAGTTTGACTTATATCAAATATCCAGAACAGGCAAATACCATAGGACTAGAAAGATCCGTGGTTGCCTGCTGCTGCTGTTTATCACCAAGCCGTGTCTGACTCTTGCCTAGGGCTGAGGAAACTGAGGGGACTGGAGACTGGCTGCTAGTGGGCATGGCGATTCTTTGAAGGGTGATGAAAATGTTCCAAAATCGGTGTGGTTGCACAACCTGAATAAAACTACTGAACTGGCCACTCTAGTGGGTGAACTGTGTGATATGCAAACTATATCCCAATAAAGCTGTTTTTTTTAAATTAAAAGATAATTAAGATTTTTGCATTTGATACTTTCTAACTGACTAATCACAGTCATGGGCGTAGACTCCTGCCCACGATCCAGCCTCCTTTAAAATCATGGTGAACAATCCATGATGGAACAAATAACCAACAGTCTAAATAAAATAGTAAACTATTCCCAATTTTTCTTTTGCCATAGGCTCCAACATGGCTCAGTTGAGCAGTTACTGATCTCATCTTTAAAATGTTGGTATTTTTTTCACCACTGAATTTTTGGCATTAATTTTGCTTTTTTAAAACTATTGCATTAGAGTATTTTTTAATCTTGGTTTCTGAGAGGTGTTTTGTTGCTGCTGTTGTTTTTTCCGATGCTCCTTAAGTTCTGGAGCCAAGTGCCTCATTCACCCCACCTGTGTCTCGGTCCTGGATCCCAGAACTCGTGCCCCTGGCCTTGGTCTTGTCCCCAAAAGACCCACCGGGGACGCCCAGGCTCCCAGCCGCTAGAAAGTGGGGGCGGGAAGCTGCAGCGTCATGCCCCAGGCTGCGGACAAAGGCCTGGGATGGCTGAGCCGTCCTCCCAAGACCTGGACAGGGAGAGACAGAGAAATAGGAGATGGAGGAGGAAACCGAACCAGAAGGGGAGAGAGACAGAGGTAGAGAGATAGAGGCAGACGAGACTGGAGAGTCGGGGCGAGCCGAGCGAGGCGGAGAGGAGCCGGGCAGGCGCGGGGCCGAAGGTCCCACCACGGGTCGCCCCTCCCCGCGTCCAGCCCGCCCTCGCCCCCACCCCCAGCGCGGGAGGCCCCGGAACGACCGTCAGAGGCGCCCGGGGGAGGGGGCGCTCCCGGCCGCCCGCCGCCTGATGCGTATCGATCGGCGCCCGGGGTCGGCGCGGGGGCACCAGCTGCCGGCGGGCGGGGCGACCGCACATTAGCGCGGCCGGGGACCACTCCCCGGAACGCGGGCCGGGCAGCCCATTAGACGCCCCCGGCCGGCCGGCCGCGCGACCACCGAGCGGGCGGGGCGAGGCTGGCTCCGCCGAGGCGGCCCCTGCGGCGGGCGGGCAGCTGTGCGGACGAGAGGGGATGCAGGAGCCTCCGAAGCTCCACCTCGGCCCAGAGCCGCTGTTTCCTCTGTTTCCGGAACTCCCCTCCCTCCTCTAGTCCTTTGCACGTGCTGTGCCCTCTGCTGGGACGCACCCCCCATCGCTCCTCACCCAGCTGAACGTCACTCTTCTTTGGCCTCTTGCTTGGAAGTAGATCCCTTGGGAAGCCTTCTCTGATCCCCACCCCGCCCCACCCCCGACAAAGAGCGCCCACCTTTGTACCGACCTCCTGAACAGCCCCCATGAAACCTGGGGGCTAGTCATTGGGATCAAGGATTGACCACCCCAGAGGGTCTGTGCACCTGATCCCAAGAGCCAACTCATTGAAAAAGACCCTGCTGATGGGAAAGACTGGGGGCAAGAGGAGAAGGGGGCAACAGGATGAGATGGCTGGAGGACATCACTGACTCACTGGACAAGAGTTTGAGCAAACTCCAGGAGATAGTGAAGGACAGGGAATCCTGGTGTGCTGCAGTCCAAAGAGTGCAGCGACCTAGTGACTGAACAACAAAGAGGGTCTGCGAGTCTGGGGTGGAGGGGCAGCAGCTGGGCTTCTCCCTGTGTAGTGTACTGGGGATCCTGACACCAGCAGTGCCTCCCAACTGGCACACCTGTAATGAAGGAATAAACAGAGCTAATCAGGAGGCCAAATCTGGAAAGCCCAGGAGGATCTTTGGCTATGAGCTCTCCTCCCCTTATTTATCCTTGGAGGACGCTGTTGGGCAAATTAGAGTTGAATTCTAGTTCTTCTGCATAATGGCTGCATCACCATGGGCAAGTTGTTTAACCTCTCTGGACCCCCATTTCCCCATTGACAGCTTTATCAAGGTCTGTATTCTAATTCCTGCTCCTGCAGGAGACCCCCAGAGATCTGTATCCAAGCTGCAGAGGGGACTGGAAACCGAATAACGTATGGTTGCAAAGAGCTTAAAATGCTCCAGTGGGGAGTGGGGCATGCAGGAGAAACAGGTCACCCTCACATGCTGCTGGGGGGCGGTGTTGGGGATGGGGGACTTTCTGGCTCCAGTGACTTCTGTGCTGTCTTAGGACTCTTTCTCATCAACCTCATTTTTCTCCTGTGTGTCACTTCTCCCTTGACCTCACTTCCCCCACCAACTACCACCCTATTCTTTGCCCCTTACCCAGTAAGATTCCCTGAAAGACGTCCCTGAGCCCACTCTTCTCTAGTCCCTCTCTTCGAATCCTCTTCTGAACCCACGTCATGCAACTGCTCTGGTCCACGGCACCAGTGACTCCATGTTGCTAAGCCCAACAGCAATCAATTCTCAGCTCTCAATTTACTGGCCCCATCAGTGCTCTGTACCCAGGTGGTCACTCTCTCCTCCTTGGAACCCTTTCCTCCCTCCGCTGGTTCCCTCCCATCTCCCCCCAGTGGTCCTTCCCCAAGTGGTCCTTCCCCCAGTCTCCTCTGCAGTATCAGAAGCTCAGTCTTCTGACTCCTTTCCTTGTATCCCTCCTCTCAGTACCATGGCTCTTTGAATACCAATAGTTTGTATTTGCTGACACTTCCCGAATGTGTCTCTCTGGCTCATACCTCTCCCTAGTGCTCTGGTCTTGTCCATACATCTATCACTCAACGTCTTCACTTGGGCAACAGGCAGACCTGCCTCTAACTCATACAGCCCTTTGCAAGTTAGAAGAAAGTACTTTTCTTAAGTAATTTAACAAAGCAGCTTCATACTATGTATTATTCTGTCTGACTGTAGGCAAGCTGGCCAGGAGAAAGCAGAGCGCACCTGCCTGTTCCAGGTTCTGCTGGGCAACCCCAGACTCACTCTTGTATAAAGGAGGGAGATGGGAGGGAGAGATAGGGAGGGAGCACTGGCTCTGGGGTTTAATCAGCAGCATCCACCTTAAGTTCGTCTGAATGGCAGGTCCATGAATCAGACTTCTTGTTAAATCTGTGGCCAGAGCATATGAGTCCTGTTAGGAAGCGGTGAAGCTTCCAGAGCATGGCTGTGCCCCCTTGCACCCCCCTTCTGCTTGGCCTGGATCTGCTCAGAAGGACTTTCCTGGGAGCAGCAGCCCTGACTGGGGCTCATATCCACACTCTTGCTCACTTGTACCCAAGCAATCAGGCAAGTCACACAGCGAACCCTCCTCCCACCACCCCTGCCCTGTGAGGCAGCTATAGCAGGTTTAGGGTGGGGTGGGGGTAGGGGGTGGAAATCAGGTCCCTAAGAGAGTTTGGTAAACAAGAAGAGCAGCCTCAGGGGATGCCCTGAGCATAACTGCAACAGGACACAGTCCTTCATGCGTGTTCAAGATCTAGAAGTTAGACAAGTCTATGAACAGGAAGAAACCTTCTTGGAGATGCTGCCCTTGTTCAGTGTACAACCTGTGCAACCTTACATGGCAGTCCTACTAACAGGTCCCTGTATTATTCAGGATAGGTTAAATTATGTTGTGATGGCAAATAACATCTGAATCTCAGCGTGTCTTACAACAGCAAACATTTATTTCTTTGTGATGACACATGTCCAGAGCAGGTGGGCAAAGGACTCTCCTCCACTTAGGCTGATGGAAGTTCCACCAAATTCCAGAGATAGCCTTGGCAGGAGACCAGAAGAGCTGGAAGTGATTAAAGCCTCAGCCCGGAAGTTAAACGTTTCACTCCTGCCCACAACTCTCTGGCCGGAGTTCATCCCATGGCCATGTCTAACTTCAACAGAGCAGGAAGTACCATCCTGCTATGTGCCAAGTGGAGAACAGGATACCAGGCTGGCAGTGATGGTTCCCAGATTTTCTCAGCTGTGCTAAATACATCTTCTCCTCTCCAGGGTTCAAGATCCAGACTTTGGAGGCATCCTTGATTCCTCTCTCTTTAAAAAAAATTCCAGAGCCAAGTGATTTGCAAATCCTGTCAACTCCATTTTCAAAATATATCCAGAATGAAACTACTTCTTCCCTGACCCCCCACACCACCAACCTGGTCTGAGCCTCTTTTATCTCCAGCCCCACTGTCACAGGGGCCCCCTCACTACCACTTTTGCCTCCTACAGAGATTCTCTACCCAGTAGCCAGCGGGATCTTGTTAGAGGTAAACTGGACCACATCACTGCTCAGCTCAAAGCCCTCCATCACTCCCACCTCCCTCAGAGAAAAGTCAAAGTCCTTACAGTGGCCCTCGGAGCCCCAAGATCTGCACCCCCTCCGTTGCCTCTCTGACCTCGCTGTGCCCACCTTCCATCTCTCACTCTGGTCCAGCCCCGCTGGTCTCTCTGTGCTCCCCGGACAGCTCACTCCAGCCTCCGGACCTTTGCACTTGCAGGTCTCCATCTAGCATACTTTCCCCTCAGATCCCAGTCTAGCTCCCTCGCTCACCTCCTTCAAGACTTTGCTCTAATGTCTCCTCTGTGAGGCCTTCCCCAGCCTCCTTATTCTACACTGCACATCCACTTCTCTGTTCCCATTCTGTTGTTTTCGTTTGCTTGTTTTTGGCCAGGACACTTTCTAACTTCCCAAAACACAAGGATTTCACTTATTGTGTTTACCATCTGTCTCCCCAGCTAGAAGATAGGGCAGAGATTTTTATCTGTCTGGTTCTCTGCTGTGTACTTATCATCTGTAATAGTTCCTGGCATATATAGTAGGTGCTCAGTAAACACTGTTGAATAAATGAACAAACCAAAGCATAGCATAGTGACTGAGAGGTCCGGCCCTGGAACCAGACTACTGGTAGTGTTCAAAGACCAGCTTTGCCATTACTATCATGTGACTTGAGATAATTCATTTAGCTTCCCTGACCTTCGGTTTGTTCATCTGTATAATGGAAATAACAATAGTTCCTACCACATGGAATTATACATTTCAGTGAGCTAATGCATTTAAAGCTGTCTGATACCTGGCAAAGATATGCTTGGCATATGTTGGCTATTACTATTTTAAAATATAGATCTTATAATTTTATAAAGAAATAGTCAGAGGTTCTGATTATGGGATAAAGATTTATATAAAATAGTGTTCATCACAGAGATCTTTTAATAGTAAAAAATTGGAAACAATCTAAATTTCTAAGAAGGTAAGAGTTGTTAGAATACGACATGCTCTTTGAAGGAATATGAGGCAGCCAAATACTCAAGTTCTCAAAGAATATTTAATGGCATGGGAAAATGTTCAGAGCCTACTGCTAAGTGAAAAAACAGTATATAATTCTTAAATTGAGTGGTGGATATCCGGCTGTTTTATTATGGTTCTTTAAACTGTACGTGTACTTTTATATGTATTAAGTAATTCATAAAAATGCAAGGAAGAAAGCACTATCCAAATTTAGATTTACATGCTTTTATGCACCTTCCTGGGCTTCCCTGGTGGCTCGGATGGTAAAGAATCTACCTACGATGCAGGAGACCTGGGTTTGATCCTTGGGTTGGAAAGGTCCCTGGAGAAGGGAATGGCAGCCCCACTCCAGTGTTCTTGCTGGCGGATCCCCATGGACAGAGGAGGCTGTTGTAGTCCATGCGGTCAGAGTCAGACATGACTGAACAGCTAAGCACAGCACAGCAGAGCATATGCACCTTCCTACACTTTCACACATTCAGAGAAAATAAGAAGACTGAAAGAATGGACCAACGTGTTAACAGTGGTTCCTGCTGCGTGATCAGGTACTGAAAGACCTAAACAATCTTTCCTGTTCTTTGTTATATTTTCTAGATTTCTTGCAATGAACACGAAAAAACTGAAATGCCTTAGTAATCAGGAAAAGGTGGGGATGGGGAAGGTTAAAGATTTAGGTTAGAGGCAGATGGTCACTGAAACACAAGTTCCATAAGTCAGAGAAAGGAGACCACAGCAGGGTAAAGGGAATACAAGAACTCACCCGCGCAGGAATCTCAGAGCCTTTACTGTAGCTCAGGGGACAGTTGTCAGTAAGACGGGGTCCTTGCTGCACAAATCCCTGGGCATGAACTGGCACTAGGGGTGCTTGGTGCCATCCTCAGCCCCTATGGGGCCTCTGTGCTGGCCTCCCCAGGCTTCCCAGACAGGATTTAGAGCCTGGACCTGGGTCTGCCTCTTCTGATCTCTTTGTCAAGCTTCTGTCCATCTGGGATGTCCTTTCTCTGCACTAACCCACCCCTACCCGTGCTCAGGGCCTCTCTCTCCCTATGGAAGCCTAGAGTGACCCAGCTCCCTTGAGCTCCAGTGGCAAGGACTGAGTCACCAGATTGGGTTGGCAGTGGGGGGTTGGGGGGGCAGGGACGGCGGTTATTGATGCCTCCACAATGATTTTGTGATTGTACTTGGATGAGGGAAGCAATTTATCCTCTCAGCTGACCTGCAAAGACCCTGGAGGCCAGTTTGCCTCTGGGGGCTTGCCCAGGCCTCACAGGGCACCCAGCACAGCCTTGACACGTGCAGGAAGCCCATCGCCCCCTTGCTGCACTCCGCTCCCAGAGGCTGCCTCTGTTCACTCTCCCAAGCCAAGACACTTAGCTGGCACCAAGCTTCACAGGGCCCCATCTCCCCAATTCCTGCTCCCCTCCTTTCCAAAGACACCCCCATCCCCTCCCCAGACAGTGCAGACAGGAAGGACCCCCTTCTCGGGCACTGCTAGAAAGAGCTGCTTCTCCGAAAGCACACCTGTGCCAGGCCCAGGGTCACCAAGACAAGTGTGACACACAGAGGGACACCGGCCTGTTTTTCTGGATCTGACTCACGCAGAGTCTGAATCACTTCCCTTTCCTAGGTTTCGGTTTGCTCATCTCTCCAATAGAAACGGGGGAAAGATCCTGTTTCTAGTCACTGAAGACCCTGTTGTCTGTGTGTACATCCCTGGACTGGTCTGAAAGGAGGTGGTTATTCCTGCCCTGTGTCTTCTTGGGGGACACGGGTCTGTGTGAGTGCAGTCCTGCGACAGAGCACACCTGTGTAAAGTGTTCATTTCTGTGGGTGTGGTATCTCAATGACCTGACTCTGGCCCTGTGACTTCCTGGTGTATGTGTGTGTCTTTGGGCCGCACACACATAGCCGTCAAGTGGCTCAGAGTTCCCTCGTTTCTCACTAGGGCCCTACTGAGCTCTGCAGGCATCTGGGCCTACGTCACAAGGCCAGAGTCCCAGTCAGGCTGGGGTCTGCTGGGGAGTGTGGGCCAGAACTTCATCTCCCCATTCCTCCAGTCCCCCTCCAGAGAGTCCGCACAAAATCCCCACCAAGCAAGGCAGGGCTGAGGGGGCCACCCCTCCCAACACACCTGTTCCCTGGAGAATTGTGGTCCCTGAGCCCAGCCAGCCGTGTCCTCTAAGGTGATGACCACGAGCCCAGGATGTCAGAGGCCTCCCCCCACGGCCCAAGACTCACTGTGGAGTCCCCATAGGGCCCTCCCTGTCCCCCCACAACTGGGCTGAGCAGCTGGGGAACACCTCCTGCCCTGCCTACAGGGACCTAGTTTTGACTCGCAGCCACAAGCAAATGGAGTGAGGACCCCTGGCGCCCTGGATCCCCCCCGGTGGCCGCTCTTCCCGCAAAATCAATCATTCTGCCACTGTGTTTGCGGGAAGTGGGGTGGGGGGGTGGCGCGGGCAGGAGACTCGCAGGGCACGCACTCCCTGGTGGGGTGGCACCAGTGGGGGGCACTCCCAACAGACCCCCATCCCCAGCTCCAGGCTCCTTCCCTGTTGGCCAAACCAAGCCCTGAGCCCACAGGTAGTGTGGGTGGGAGCTACCCCAAGGGTGCGGCCAAGGGTGGGATGGATCAGCTGGGTAGAACACGCCCCCAGGAGGCAGGGGTGGAGGGCTATGAGGAGAAGGGTGAGTGTCACTGCATAAGCCAGGGTGTCTCCTGAGTGGGAAGTTGGACCTGATATGCTCATTCGTGGGTTCAGGCACCTTCCCCACACCCCAGAAGACGGGGGAGGTGACCGTCAAGGAGCCCTCTCAGCCCTCTAGAAGCTGGCGGGTTATGACCCAGGAGTCTCAACTGTGGGTGTTGGGTGGACCGGAGTGAAGAGAGAGAGCCCCAGGCACCTCCTCCACGGCTGGCCTCGGCTGCCTGGATCTCACCAGTAGAGAGCCAACTCCCCACCCAGGGGAGGGTGACCTTACCTGCTCCTCTTGGGTTACAGAGAATGCCTCATGGCTGGGGAACAGATGAACTATCAACCCTACACCCTCCACTCCTACCATCACTGCTAATAAAGACATGATCGATGCCTAACGTTTATAAAGAGCTTTAGCAGATGAAAAGTGCCTAGTGAGGGTGGGCAGGGCAGCAGGCACTATTGTTTCCACACCCATTTTACAAATGAGGAAACTGAGGCTTTAAGCAGTCCACCTGTTTGCACAAATGAGCAAATGTCAACAGTTTAGGCTCAGTGGTAAAGAACCCACTTGCCAATGCAAGAGACATGAGTTTGATCCCTGGCTCGAGAAGATCCCCTGGAGTAGGAGATGGCAACCCACTCCAGTATTTTTGCCTGGGAAATCCCATGGACAGAGGAGCCTGGCAGGCCACAGTCCATAGGGTCTCAAAGAGTCGACTTGACTGAGCACACAGCACAGGGTACCTAGAGGCACACGGAGGAGCCTGAGTGAGCAGGGCCTGTGATGGGAGGTGGAGCACTGAAGGGGCCAGAGGACCGTCTCTCGGGAAATGTGTTCTCCTGGGACGAGCACTGGCTGAGGACTCCCACAGCCAGGGTCCAGCCCTGGCTCCTGCACTGGCTCCCTGAGCAAGCTTCATCGCCTCCCTGGGCCTCTACTTCCCCCTCTGTAAAATGGAGTTAATAATCCCTGCCCCGCCCTGCCTGCAGGATGTTGCAGGGAGGAAACCAGTGTGACTGGCTGGGAATGGGCTTTAGAAACTTCAGGGAGCTGCCAGCACCCAGGAGTCATCAGCCCACGTCTGCCTTCCAGCAGCTCTGTGCCCAGAAGGAGGCAACCCATCTGGACCCTGGGTCACAGAACCTGGAATTTGCCCAGCTCGGAGTCCCAGAGCCCATTGGGCTCACCCATCGCTGTCTTCTCAGGCTTCAAGGGCTGAGGTGGGAAGAGAGTATGGCAGCCCCAAATCCAGCAGGAGCTCCCACTGCCTGCCTTAGAACCTGGGTTGCAGAGCGGGAGCGTGGGGAGTCCAGACTGCCAATGTGAATATTAGCTGCTGTGAACTAATTTGATGGTGCTGATAAAGGCTGGCCTGCCTGGGGCCCTGGAGCCTCACCCAGCCCCCCACTCCACCCCCGCTGATAACATCGAGGCTGAGTTGTCCCGGCTCCATTCTCGGTGATGAAATCCCAGCTCAGTCGGGCTGGCTAGCGCTGCAGTTACCAAATCGCTATAATTGAGATTAATTTCGGTGCCTGATTGGGTCAGCCCTCACAGGCACCCATTAATTAGTAGGGGAGGCTCAAAACCCCAACAGCTGGGCCCTGCACGCAGCAGGAGCCAGGGCCTTGGGATGCAGAGGTGGGGGGGGGGGAGGGGGCGGGGTGCTGAAAGATTCCCAGGTGGGTAAGATGAGGGCGGTGTGGCAAACTGGACAGAGCCTCCCCACCTAGACTGCTCCCTCAGACCACCCCATCCTGAGCTCTTCCTCCCCTACTGAGGAAGGAGGGGACAGCAGACCTTTGACTCAGACCCAAAGGCAGTTCTGGGTCTCCAAGGGTTAAAGGGCTTATTACAGGGGTGGGGAGGAGAGGAGGGGGGGCTCAGAAGCTTCTTGGACATCAAACAGCTCTTGCAAAACTTCCAGATGAGTTAAGTGCAAATGAATTTGAAACAGACAATGAAGTTCCCTTTATTGACACCTGGGCAGAAAAATGAAGGGAAAATCGCCCAAGGGGGAGCTCATTTAGGGATATTTTTTTTTTTCCTGAACCCAAAACACACAGGGAAAAAACAAACCCACCCATCTACAGCAGCTACAAAATGTGCCAAAGGCAGGCTGGCACGTCCTGACTCAGAGCTGGGCTGGCAGTGAGCTGGGCATACACGTGAGGCCTGGGCACATGCATGTGAGTACAGAGTGGCAACACAGACTTGTGGAGAGCTAAGAGTGCGAGGCATACATGTGCGCGGTGGGGTAGGGCCCCGGGAATGCAGTGCAGCTCAGGCTCGCTGGTGTGGAGAGCTGGAAGGAGGCCAGATGGGGGCGGGGTTCAGGGTCCCCTGGGGTGAGGGGCAGAGCCCCAGGGCTCCCCAAGGTGGCAGCAGCAGGGCTCCCCCATCACATGAGTGCTCCCGGCCAGGGCAGAGGGGGGACCCCCTCATTGCCTGGCAAGTGCCCCACCCTCCCCGCCCTACTCACCTGACTTGCTCCAGTTAATTGCCTGGGTGTTTTATTTTTTCCCGGTGAATCTCACCAAGGGACGAAAGCAGGTTCTGAGTCACCAGGAACCGGCCCCCGCTTCCGCCCACTCTGAAGTCTTACCCTTGCTCCCACCCCAAGTACCTGAGGACCCTGAGGCAGCTGGGGCATGGCCCAGGGTCTGGGAGGTGTTCCCGCCACTGACCAGCGCCCCCTCACCCTGGGGCCCAGGGCCTGTGACCTCCCCAGGGGGCCTAATGGAGCAACCTCCCCACAGCAGCACATTTGCAATTCATGGCTCCGGCTGAGATTGCATTAGGGCCCCGGCTGTCACTCGTGATGAATGTCGCTTGTTTTCCAGAAAAAAACGGGCTCTGGATGCAGAGTGACAGTGCTGAGTGAGGTACCCAGTCCTTCCTGGGGCTGAGGACCAGGGCGTGGCCTGCATTCTCAGATGCTGGTCAGTGGCCTCTGACCTTGACCAGTTCGTGGGGCTCTTGGGGTGTCCCTCACATCCTTTCCTGTTCTCCAGGCCCTTCGTGTCACCTGCCCCAGGGAGTTCCCCCAGCAGCCCTGCTGGAGGGGACTCTGTTTGAGTGGCTCCACTTGACAGATGTGCAAACTGAGGTTTGCAGGAAGAGGGAAGTTGAGGAAAGTGTGTTGACCGGAGGTGAACTGGAGAGTGGTTCAGTGGTCCTCGGGCACAAGGGGGTTTCCTGAGGATGAAGGTCTGGGGGACTTAGGAGGGAGGTCGATTGAAGGGGGAAGAGGAAGAACCCCTATAGGCTCCGCTCTCCCTACTCTATCCTACCTGCAGAGGCGAGGACCACCCTAGGGATGGAAGCTGCTGTCCGCATCTGCTCACACTCTGCCAGGCTCTGCCCTCTCTCTCCCTGGCAACTTCCTTCCTGTACAGAAGAGGGGAGTCCCAGACCTGAGGCTCTGGGCACTACCTCTCCTAAGCCACTAGCTTAGAGAGAGGCATACTGCCCCAACTTCAGGCCCACAACCAGGTCAGCGGGAGCCGGGAACCCCTGGGGCGCAGGAATTAGTTGAAGATCTCAGCTAGAGCTCCTCCAGGATGTTCTCACCGCCCAGCCTCTCAAAGAGCCAGCATTTCCCGGAGCCTTTTGGAACAGAGAAGCCTAGAGAGGGCTCCTTGAGACCTGCTGTGGCTCAAGAGTCCAAAATAACTTCCACTTTCCCAAAACTTCCCACATTTTATCCTGTTTCACCTTGGCTCCTGCCCTGACCATCTGGAAGCCCCAGCCTGGTAGGGCAGCAGACAGAAAAATGATTCCATCCATGAGGGTCTTATCAGACCCAGTTCGTTGGAAAAAGAACAATAGCTCATCTGGGGGCAGCTTGTATCTCTTTCACCTCTGTGATCTCACACGTTTTAGCCCGAAGCAGGTGGAACAGGTGGAGCCCCCATCACAGGTGAAGAAAGTGAGACAAAGTGCTAGTGGCAGAAGGCACACACCTTAGCTTGTGTGAAACAGATAGCCAGTGGGAAGTTGTTGTATAACACAGAGAGCTCAACCAGGTGCTGTGACAACCTAGAGGGTGGGAGGGAGGTTCCAGAGAGAGGGGACATGTGCTTACCTATGGCTGATTCATGCTGCTGTATGGCAGAAACCAACACAACACGGTAAAGCAATTATCCTCCAATTTAAATTTTTTTTAAAGGCAGAGGCTCTGTCTTGGGTTGTGAGTCCTGGTTTGTTTGCTGTATACTCCTGTCCCTTGAACAGTGCCTGGGTCGTGATAGGTATTTACTGAAAGAGTGAATGAATGAATGAATGGCCTCAGTGAGAGACTGTGGAAACTGTGGGCTGCTGGAAAGGCTGAGCCACAGGGCCAGATGCTCAGGTCCTTGATGCCCTCTCTCCTAATCTCCCTGCTACCCTGTGCCCTTGGCCTGGAAAAGGCCTCCTGGGTTTCCCCATGGCAAACCCAGCTGATGAAGGTGGGAAGCCAGCTCTCACACAATCAGAGGTGTGGCTTCTTAGCATCCAGCCCCATAGCCCCAAACCTACCCAAAGGGACCCAGGAAATGCAGACCAGAAGAGGAAAAAAAAAAAAAACATATTCTCTGGAGGGGTCTAGAGCCCAAGTTGGACCCCAGATATGCCGTCATAATAGCAGTTACTTTGGCCTACACCAAGCTTGTATTTCCTCTCCAGAACAGCCCACCTGCAAGGGAGGTGCTGTCTTTCTCCCCATTTCACAGATGTAGAATAAGACTCAGGCTTCCCAGGTAGCACGGTGGTAGAGAATCTGCCTGCCAATGCAGGAGATGTAAGAGACCCAGGTTCAATCCCTGGATGGGGAAGATCCCCTGGAGGAGGAAATGGCAACCCACTCCTGCCTGGAGAATCCCATGGACAAAGGAGCCTGGAGGGTTACAGCCCATAGGGTTGCAAGAGTCGGACACAACTGAGCATACATACACAGAATAAGACTCAGACTGAGACAGGTTGGGATTGCAGTCCATGTTCCCAGAAACATCTCTGGTGATGACTCTGATCCTCCTGCCAAGTCGTTTCTCCGCTCGTGAAGCAGCAGGATGCTGCTCCTCTTGTGGTCCTCCTCCCCCCAGTTCAAGCTTCTGTCCTGGCATTTTTGTCCAGTGTGGAAAGCGTCACCTAGAATGCTAGAGTCCACTCCTACTGACTGCCTGTCCATCGGTTCCAGAGCAGTCCAGGGACACCACTGCCGTAGAGCATCCCTCACTGTCCAACATGTGGATTTGATTAGCAACAAGGCGAGAGGTCCAGCTCCGAGTTCCCTTGAGCGACCCTCCCTTGCTCCCCAGGGACAAGGCAGTTTTCCAGAATCAAGATGTGCCAAGTCCCTGCCCCTTTGCCATATGGGCGGATGTTGGCCCTATCTCCCTCCGCTGTAAACAGCTGCCCGTCAACTCTGGAGCACGTCAGAGGCCATGGCTCAGGGCCAACATCCTACCCACCCTCCAACTGCACCTTCCAAAAGAAGCATGCGTGTGTGCTAAGTCACTTCGGTGGTGTCCAACTCTGCAACCCTTTGGACTGTAGCCCACCAGGCTACTCAGTCCATGGGATTCTCCAGGCAAGAATTCTGGAGTGGGTTGCCATTTCCTACTCCACGGGATCTTCCAACCCAGGG